>SNQJ01S0033727.1:21272-54712 GCA_010110895.2 Picea sitchensis
AAGGCTGTTCCTCCTGAGCTTTTACTTCCAAATCCCCACGGGGTTTTATCCTTCTTATCCTACTGTCTCTACTGTTGCCATTAATGACAACAACCATCACTGCATTCTATCCACTGAATTTGCCAACACTAGGTTGTAGACACTTGAGTCCTACAACCACCCCTGCCTCTACCTCAGGTGATACTTCATCTGCTTCGCAGGTGTTTCCGAAAGGGCCAGTAGTTAGGGTTTTGTTGGTGTGTTGTTGAATCGTTGAACCCTAGGTCTGCCCCTGTGCCAAAAATGGTTCCGTTGTTGGGACCTGAAACTGTGATTGCTAGGAATTGAAGAAAAGAAAGCTTTGTGCATAGATTTTTTACTTTAGTGTGCAGTATTATACTTGACTTCTAAGATCTGTGCTAATAAGAGAATCAGATATGAAGAAAATAGATAAGATCATAAAGCTTTGTGCTCTGAGAAAGGTAAGATAAGTGAAAATTTTTGTTTTGAAAGAATGGATCTAGGTATGTCTAATAGATTTTGTCCTAGTCTGAAAACTAGGGCACAACTAAAAGAAATAATATTGGATATGAGTAGATCTGATAAGAATAGTGAAAGATGTGTTATTCCTATGCATAGAAAGAATGTTTGGACTGACAAATGGATGAAGGATCCTAGAAAGAAATTTTTGCAGGTTAGTTACTATGATCCCAGTGCGCAGTACAAGAAATGTTGGGGGTCATTTAAAAGAAAGAGAGGATTAACTCTTTGTTATAGTTGCAGAAGACCGGGACATCTTGCTAAGGAATGCCCTGTTAGAGGTCCTAGTTGTCTTTACTGTAAAGCTATGGACCATGAAGTTTTGGATTTCCCTAGAATGATTTCTAAAGTTGAAAAGATGAATATGAGACAAGAAAACCATGAGAAAATACAAGAAACTAAGGATATGATAGAACCCCAGAAATAATTAGAGACTGTATTACTACAGATGAAAGAAACCCTGAATGATCACAGAGATATCAACTTATGAGAGATCTTAAACGAGAAGGAGTGCATAGAAACAAGAATAGGAGACTTTGACATAGACTATGTTCTGGATGAGAAAAAACATGTGAATATCATGACAAAAATAACTTGGGAAATTTCGGGAAAGCCTACTATGGTTCCTTCATTGGGAAGAATAGGATTATTTAGAGGAAAGTTGATAACCCTATGTGGAAGAGTTACCCAGAGTTACATAGACATCTATGAGTACTCATGGAACTTTGACAGAGGAAGAGTTTGAGGTCATTAAATTTGTTGAGAACAATGCCCCATTTGCTATTTTGCTAGGAAAAACTTGGGTTGAGAAAGATCATATACAAAGGAAACAAGAAGAGGAATATCTAGAATAGAAAAAGCAAGAACTAAGGGATTTCATGGCTAGGAGAATAGCGCACTTACTGGAAGAACAAGAGGACCATTTGAAGCTACTGAGGACCAGAGATCTGGCGTTGAAGTTGAAATAACACATCAAGACTTGAAACACCTATCTATACAAGAGAGTAGAGAACCTACTCCATAAAAAGAAGAATTATTACTCTCAGAACCCTTGAATGACCCGCAGTAGTGCGAAGTTACTATACCAAGAGGAGATAATAATAAAAATGGAAAGAGGAACACAGTGACTCAACTCGCAGGAAAGAAAGCCAGAAAGCTCAGTAAGAAGAAAGAAAAGTTAGAAAAATTGCAGGAAGTTCCATAGAGGACTTCGCAGAAGGAAGGTTTGCAGAACTAGAACTTCGTTGGGATATCAGAATAGCGAAGATTGTCACTTCACCATGGCAAAGAAATATGACCATTGGAGGCATCCTGATCATTATCCTGACGCTCCAGAATGGTTCGAACCACAATTATGGCCAAAAAGATCGCCATTAGACCATTGGGACCACACCATAATGAATGGAATTGCATTGATTAAGGCGTTCCTACCCATTGGATGAATCCATTACAATGTTATCTATTTATCCTGTCGAGTGTTTCACTAAGAACACTTTTACAAATAGTGATTATTCGAGCCCATAGAGAACTAGTTTCTTTCATGTTGTGCCTATTTGAGACCTCGCCACCCATTCTGTTACATTGAGTATTTGATCATCGACCTGAGATACCTAATCTCGAGCATGCATGTCAGGTTACTTCAGCGCAATAGAGAAATCCATCGAAGAGATCCTCATAGACCTCATGGCTGAGAAGGTCATGTCCACGGGATTCTAAGCCTAGTCAACAAGAGGAGTGCAAGCATCCCCATCAACTGCTCATGGATTTAGACCATCCCAAGCCGCAATAGAGAAATGAACCAAGCATCGTGATGAATCAGTGAATGCGAAGCTCATCCCATCTATCATGCCCGACTATATCCTTCCTCTAGCTTGCGCGGTGAGTTGTGATAGTTTCCTGAGGGACTTCGACTACACCTTGATTACTGCATACCTCCCGAAGGGGATACGCACAGTAGGACCATAGTTACAAAAAATCATGATGTTGAATATCAGTGACTTCAACTTGGGAGACTGCAAGAACTATGGAATTCTCGCCCCACACATGTATTTGACCAAGATGGGAAGAAGTCGAAGATCATCCCCTAGTCGTGGACTATGGACATCGCGAGGTCCACTATCCTGAACGTGATGAAGATACCACACTTTGGAAGGCATCATGAGGCTAACCCGTGCGTTAAAATCCTATTTTATTTCTTCCATTGAGGTTATCTGTGGCTAGACAAAATAATCACCGTAGATCCGACATTGATCCATCAGTTCACTGGATTAAGCATGCAAGGACCAGACCCACAAGAATTTTATCCAGGGAAGGTTGTAGACTATGCCCTGGCGTAGAAAATTAAAGATACCTATGGTGATGTGGAAAAGGGGAAGCGAGGCTACAAGGTATCTTCCATTCAGAATGGCACAGTGTGCCTAGCCTACCAGTTGATCGTTGGTAAGCTAGTAAGGAAGAATAGACCCATGCAGGTCATGGGGTTCGTTGTTGACCTCGCAAGAAAATACATTGAGGGACTACATATGAACTTTGTGAGTTACCTCGTCAACCAGTTAGAACAATACTACCGCAAAGCTCAGGATCAGGGCTATGAGTTTCCTTTTAGTTGGCTACTGATCCTCATTGACTTCATTTCCTAGGAGATGCCGGAAGGAGCGACCTTCCCTGAGATTGAGCCATTTGAACCCCTAGTTGCAAAGTTCACAACACTCTAGTATTCGAGCGACATCATACATGGTGAAACAATGGCATTCAAACATGGTGTTCCACACCTACTTCCTACAGTTTAAGAGGGCTATTGATTCTTTCCCTTGTATGACGACGAACACCCTGCACAGTTTCATACCATTTTTGAAGTTCCGTGTAGATAGAAATTTTATTTATATCAATGCGCATGGAGACAAACATAAAGAAGAGATCCAATCTTACTATAATCTCACTAAGGAGGACATCGAATAGATAACTAAGGAGTGGTTTGCAGATCTCCTTATACCAGTCGACTAGGCATAATTGTATGACCCTGACCTCATCGGAAGTCCTGTGGTTACTCGTGAAGAGTATGATCCACCCAACAATAGAAGAAGGGAGAAAAAGGAAGAGGTATAGGAGTTGAACAGTGCCTCAGAAGAGACTGCTTCAGACTCACTTGGAGGGGGAGGTGATGACGAAGCAGATAAAGAAGAGGACAAAGGAGAAGAAGACAAGAAAAAACAAGGTGAAGTAACACCACCTAGGGATCCTCTTGATGAAGCTGAGACCTCCAATAAAAGAAAGGTTTCCCCCACAAAGCCTACATCGTGAAAGAAGTCCAAAGCTAGTAAACCATAGATGCAGACTATGCTCACTATGGATGACATAGATCTCATCATTGTTGTTGTCTCAGATACCTTAGAAGATATCTTACAGCACAGTGAAGCCAAACAAGAGACCATGTATGATAGAATTGCAGCAGAGCTGAAAGGTGTACAACAAGCCCTCTACTCCAGTCGTGCAGTCTCTACTATGCCCCCATTATCAGAAGGAATAGAGTTGGGAGATGAGCCTGCCCAGCTACGCCAAATAGCAGATGCGACCGAAGCTCGCCTTCGTCATGTTTAGGAAGAAAAGTAGCAGGACACAGAGGCCTTAAAGCAAGCAAAAGAGGAAGCCATAGATCAATGTCATGTTGCGCAACAGGAAAAAGATGACATCCAAGCCAAGTTTGTAGAGGATAGAGCACAGATCCGGAAGGAGAAGGAACAACTTCTCATAGAGCAGAGTGGAGTTAAAGAAGCAATCACTAGATAACTTCACTCGGTGATGGGCTTAGAACAGATGGAAGAAGACCCAGTGGAAAGCCAAGTAGGGAAGCTTGCTGAATCCATTCAGGAGCTCCAACAGAGGGTAGCAGAACTGGAGCTACAAGAATTTCCAAGCACTCCATAGGAAGTCTGAGACCAGAGAGAAGAAACTGCCCAGAGCGCATTCCATAGAATCAAGGCATTGGCCTTAGAATGTAAAAAATTCACCAGTCGAAGTGTATAGACTTACGAGCGCCTTGCAGAGGACCCTGAACTAAGGACACCGGATTCACAACTTCAGGAGGCCAAGCAGCAAGAAGCAACGGTGCAAGCGCCGTTGAAGCCACTATTAGCGGTCGAGAGGATGAAACGATCCCGGGAATAGCGCACAGTTCAACAATAGGTCCATGTCATATAGAGTAAGGTCATGGAAGTGACTCAGCGACTCCAGCCAGTGCAGGATGCAACTTGCATATTTTTTTAGGATATTGAAGGACGAGGTGCAGAACTGGAACAAGTGGTCACCACAATGGAATAGGGCTTGGAAGGACCTATGATGGAGAAGTTTATTCAAGAGTTTGTCGAGCAAGAGGATCTGGCGAATCAACAGGTCGAGGCATCTCAAGCCAAGCTTGAGGTAGAGTTACCCAGATCAAAGTGACTTGGGATGAGTCATAGGTGAGTGTTGGGGGCTTGTTGGCCCTTGACCAATTTTTGGAGAACCTTGGTCACGTTTGAATAGTTTTGGGACTTCGACAGGCTAGTCGAAGGTGAAGCGCAAGGTGAAGTGGAGATCGCAGGATCTCATCCCCTTCTTAGGGAATTTTTTAGTTTAGGGTTTATGTAACGGGTATGGGATGTCAACCCATGGGTTTACCCATTCTTTGGCCCCTTTTGTAATGTATAAATAGAAATCTAGGTGATGTAAGTAGGAGAGACATGGTGCTAAGTGATATATTGTGCTCAGTGCAAGTGATGTAAGTAGTTGGATCTATGTGATTGAGTTAACTTTGTGTATACTGTGTGCATGAGAACTTGCAAAGCTAAGTGCAAGTAAATGTAAAGAGGCTTTGTGCTGTAACCTAGCTCGTGGAAGGAGGGTCTGGCGAGGTGTGCATAGATCTCATGTCCTATGCAGAGTGGGTTCTTGTAGCTCTGTGCTTGTATAAGATTGAAAGAAGACAATAAAGAAGATAAGAGTTGGTGGATGTAGCCCCACACTGGGGTGAACCACACATATCTTGTGTTGTGGTTTCTTTGTGCATTATAGTTGTTATCTTATTGATGTGATTTATGCTCAGTGCAGTAATATATGTTAGATGCACCTGATATAATAGTATCTTAGTGCTTAGTAATGGGAATGAATGCTAGATATGATCTATTTCTATATGCTAAGTGCTTGGATGTATTAGATCTTGTGAATATTGTGTTCTGTAATTATAGTTTTCCCCTGCGAAGTGAATATTAATGAATGTTAACTACTAAGTGCTCTGTTAAGTGTTGTAATCAAAGATCTGTGTTCGAGCTAGTTTGTAGACACTTGAGCCACCCCTGCCTCTACCTCATGTGAGACTTCACCTGCTTTGTAGGTGTTGTTGAAAGGGTCGGTAGTTAGGGTTTTGTTGGTTCATTGTTGAAGCGTTGAACCCTGGGTATTCCCCTATGCCAACAGATCGTTAAAATAGGAAGTGCAGAAAGGAATAGACCATTTGAAGAAACAGGCCTACTGGACATGGTGTAAACATGGTGAATCAGTGCCATGAACTCAAAGGTACCCATAAAGGATGAATACATTTTGATATCGATATTCTCAGTTGTCAGCCAAGAATTGTCAACCATGGGGATCGATGGTCGAGCAGATGCACTAGGGATAGCATACACAAAGGATAACTGGTCGATCATCACAATATTCCCATCAAAAGGAAAACAAAGAGTGTGGAAGATGGACGATACAACGAAAGTCATAACATAAGTCCAATTGTGTCAAAGTAACAAGTTATGATCGAGGGGTGCATGAACCACCTCAACATCCACCTCTATTGTCTTCCCACCTAACTGGACCAGAAAGGAAGGAATAATACCATGAGGGAGGTAGGAATGACCGTCAAAATAATTCAACATGGTCAAAGACTGAGAGAGAGTCAGAGAGATGAGAGCTTTCCAAAAGATCAGGGACATCGCACATGTTGCAGTGCCTTCATCAACAACCACACTCTTGATGGTATACTTCGAGTGAACCATGTGGATTTGGAATGCCACGTGGTAAGGAAAGAGAGGATTCACATCTATGACATCAAACTTGATCAATTTTGAGCCACTGAGGTTTAGATCTCCTAACACAGATAACAAGGAATTCCTCTATGAAGGACACATCTGAAGTACCTCCAAGGCCAAAATCGCAAAAGGGATTTGACCCAGGTCCTCAACAATAGAGTAATTTTGGGAGGCTCTAGCATTCGGATTGTGGGTAGAGTGCTTGATTACTCCTTTTGGAATATGAGGTGGTGGATATGTTTTTTCGATCTGCAAGGGAATCTCCAGAGGAGGAGGAGATCCTAGACCAGGTACAGTTTGTGGAGAACTGTAATCACAAGATTAGGTGGCTACATTAAGCTGAGAATTGACCATATTGATGCACAAATGGTCACCGTCTTGTGTCGGTGGGTTTTGACTCCTGCCGACCACATTTCTGGCATTTAAGGAGATCGACACCATGTTCTAGTTATGTGGGAAAGGATTCGTCATCACGATGGGCGGTAGAGATAAGAGCCTCGCAGCTTCCTCAATTTTGGGGCATAAATGAGTAAGGTGATCATATGTACAAATATTACAAGGAAATTTCACCTTACCCCTTTCTTTCTTACCCTCATCAACATTATTATCCATCCTCTCATTATTACCATTGTCCTTGGGTTTATTATTATTCTTCCCACCCTTACGATTATTATTACGTTTGTTAGCGCCAATTCTTGCAAGGGGGTGTTTCTCTCCAATTTCATGCCTTTGGTGTAAATGCGTAGAAATGGGGTTTAAAAAATCATCAAATGCGTTTTATTCAAAGGTCGCAGTCATAAGCGTCGAGCGCAACACACAGAAAAGGTCCATTTTGGGTTTAAAATCAAGCGAGCAGGCATTTTGTTATCAACGGCGAGGATCCACAGATGGAGCAAATTGATGGTCATCGAGTAAGCTTGAGTCATGGAGTTGCATGAGGTTTAGTGCATGGGCTCATCTCTTATGGCCAAAGTCTCGAAATGATTAGCCGTTTTGAGATTTCGACTACCGGGACTTCAAAGGATGAAGGGTTTCTCTTCCACTGCATTTCAAAACCCCAAAACATGAAATGTGAAAAGCGCCCAGGAGCCATTTCGACATTTCAACTACCGGGACTTCAAAGGATGAAGGGTTGCTCTTCCATTGCATCGAGAAACTCTGAAACACGAAATGCGAAAAGCACCTAGGAGCCATTTCGGCAATCCGACTACCGGGATTTCAAAATACACGGGGTCTCTCTCTTCCACTGCATCGAGAAACTCCGAAACGCGAAATGAGAAAAGTGCCCAGGAGCCATTTCTGCATTCCGGCTACCGGGATTTCAAAAGACATGGGGTCTCTCTCTTCCACTGCATAGAGAAACTCCAAAACGTGAAATGTGAAAAGCACCCAGGAGCCATTTCCGCATTCTGGCTATCGGGATTTCAAAAGACACAGGGTCTCTCTCTTTATGTATTCAGTCTCGGTCACCCTCCATGGAAGAAGCAGTTAATGAATATTGAGCAAGTGGTTGAGATATTAGCTCAACCCATAAATGGAAGGTATGAGAGGCCTGGAGAAATCAGCCCGTGGTACCCTTGTATGCAAGTCCCCCTGCAAGAACCATGCTGAGTTAAGGTGGCGTCTGACGAAGGAGTTCTGTCCAAGTTTGATCAAGGATCCTGCACATGCTAATTTGGACTTTAATGTCTCAGCTACCTTCCTGTTGCGAAGGTGGTGAATTGCTCTGAGTATATATACTCAGTTTTTGTATTTCTCTAAGGATGGATGGTAGAGCAGAGCTCCCAATTGTAAAGCTTTAATGAGGCCTCTGGTTCCCTAGTTATAGATTGATATTTGAGAATTCTTGTTTAATGGAAACCAACATCTTCTTCCCCTTTTTCCTCTGAATCTTAAGAGCCCAGGCATGGATGATCCAGTCGGGTGTTGTAATGACTGTATAATGTATGTTTGATTATATTAGTTTTGCAACCTCTTAATTTTCTTGAAGTTTTCCAGATCTGAGAGGATCTCATATTTGTGACTTTTCCCTGTTTTAAAGGCTGTTGGAAGGCCGAATGTCCAGAGAAGACTTGATTTCCTTTGTTTTTCCCTCCACTTTCTCACTAGTATGCAAAATTATTGGCTTAAATTAGATCAAGACCTCACCTGTCTTATCTGTTCCAGCCCAGTTTTCTGAGTTCATGTCCATTCATCACCCTTTATCAACAAATCGTGACATTTAAACTGATGGGCTTCAGGCTCACTCCTGCTGCAATCAAGGAGTGACTTCTGACGCAAACATTTCTAGCGTCGTTGCCCAGGATGAAGTTGAAAATTTTCCCTGGGATTGAACTACATTAAGCCTCTAATTCTAAAGTTGCATCAGGCATCAGAGCCCTATGATATTGCTATTGTGCACCTGGCGACTCCATTGTGATGACTCCACTGTGGCAAACCTACTATTTTAGTTGTGGCTTCCAGAGGTAGACACATGCAGTCCCATCCACAGCTGCCTCTAGCTACACTTGAAGCTGATCTGGAGGCGATTATCAGAAAAGGAAAGACCTCTGAAGGAGAAACTTCCACTGTTGAACCAGGTAATTTGGGATCTCCTTCTGTAGGAACTCCATTTTCTTCTTCTCAGCTTCCTAGCAGACCTTTTTCTGAAGTTTCCCGTTTCCTGAATTTTGGAAGTGTTCCCACGGAGTTTTCCCCTCCTGGTCTGGGATTGGAGGGAGAAATCCTTTTCACTCCCCTCTCCCCTGAAGTTGTACCTTGGCATAGACCTAGGACCACAAAAGATTTCCCCACTCCCAGCTTTACCACCCCTCCTCTTATTATTGTTGCTGATACTGCACAGAGAGAAGCATTTGTTGATTCAAGCCCCTTACCCTTCTCTCTGAATCTCACATTGTTCCCCCTTCCACCTGCAAGCTCATTTCTAGTATCCCCTGTTCGAGCTCCTTCTCCTCCGAGTTCTCATCCACCTAGTATTCCTATGGAAGGAGCAAATCCCCCCATGACCAGAATGGAGGCTATAATAGATGCTAGGTATGCTTCCCTTTTGTTACCTCAACCTCTCAATTCCCTTCCAGCAGATGGCTACCTTAAGTAGCTTCCCAAGTTTACAAGTGAAGGGGACATAGCTGCAGAAGAACACCTTGAATCCTTTTACAGTTTTACAGATGGTCATGTTATCATGCATGCAGATGTATGGATGAGGATTTTCATCCACAGCCTTGAAGGCGAGGCTAGAAAGTGGTTTAGGGCCCTGCCTCATGGATCTATCGATGGGATTGAGGCTTTGGATAATGCCTTTTTGAGACAGTGGGGAGACAAAAAGGACTTCATGTATTACATGACAAAGTTCGGGTCTTTGAAGAGAAAGGATGGAGAGTCTGTCTCTGACTTCTCCAAGAGATTCAATAAAATGTACAATAAAATCCCCACTGAGATAAATCCCTCAGAAGCCTCTACTAAAATCACTTATGCTAGTGCTTTTGATCCTAATTTCTGCCTCCTGTTGAGGGAAAGGAGAGCGACTACTCTGGCTCACATGAAGGATGCAGTCGTGGAAGTAGAATCTAACATATTGGTTGTTGACCGACTCAGGAATAAGGCTGATAGAGACATATCCAGGAAGAGATCGAAAGCCTCCTCATCCAATTCCTCTCCCCTTCCCCTTCATACGAATGAGGTAACTAAAGTGCTAAAATTACTTTCGACTATAATGGAAAGGTGGGAGTTAGAAGGGAAGCCCATGTACAGAAATCCCAAAAATACTGATAACAGAGGCTTTAGGAGGCCTAGCAGCAATGTGCCATAGGATTTTCCAAGGGAACAAAGGAGAAAATACAGATATGATCAGAGGATTCAAACCCCTATCCAAAATAACCTAGTTTCTCATGAGCAAGGAGAGGAGATAGATGAGCTCGACCCTGAAATTCACTGTATTGAAGACACTTCCCCTTTTCCCCATTTAACTCAATCTGCATATGAAGGATCCCTTATGAACATTCAAATCAATGAGTGGAGTAAAGGGGAAAAGGACAACAACACTCCTAACAGATACCATCTCAGGTCAAAGAAGAAAGAAGGGAATTTTGATAGCTGTGATCAGCCCCTCATAGAGGAAAGGCCTGCTAAACCTGCAACAATCACTACTAAAGAAAAGAAAACTCAGAATACTTCACCAATAGCCAAGGAACCTGTCTCTGAGGTAAGGGAAGCTCCTAAGACTCTTTCCTCCTTTAGTTTTGAGCATGAAATTCAAAATATTAGAATTCCCGTACCCCTCTCAGAACTAGTTAAAAATGAAGATTTCAAAAGGTCCCTCTCCAAACTGCTACAATCTGAGTCCCTCCAGCCTTCCACAGACTCAGTAAATCTTAAAGATGAAAATCTAGCAGTTGTCTTAGGTCCCATGGTAGAAGATAGAGATGATTCATCCCCTCCCTTATACACATCCCTGAACATACATGATAAGGTGCTGCATAATTGCCTCATGGATTTAGGAGCTTCCCACAACCTTATGCCCAAAATAGTCATGGAAGAGTTGGGACTGGAAGTGACAAAGGATTATCACGATTTGTACTCTTTTGATTCAAGGAGGGTGCAATGCCTTGGAGTCATCAAAGACCTGGTGGTCTCTTTATTTCAGCGGTCGATGAAGAGTGTGGTCATGGACATTGTGGTAGTACTTGATGTTCCCCCCAAGTTCGACATGTTGTTGTCAAGATCTTGGATTAAAAATCTTGGAGGAACATTACAGATGGATATCGCATATGACACCATTCCAATCTTTGGAGGGGAACACGGGAGGTTGTACAGAGAAGCTCAGTTTTCCTACATTGTTAGTGATGAAGCGGACCCCACCAATCATCCTATCTTTGCACTTGACACTCATTTGGGGTCTAGTTTATTGCAGATCACTAATACTTATGAAGCCCATTTTCAAATCAGAAAGCAACCCATATTTAATCATGAAATACCTCCTCCAACCACCTATGTTTGGAAGATGTTCTTTGACAGAGCTTCTTCTAGCGAAAGCACTGGCACTGGAGTGGTTTTTGTGTCGCCTTGCCAGGAAACCATATCCCTGTCATACAAGATAGAATTTGAAGCTACCAATAATGTGGCAGAATATGAAGCTCTTGTTCTGGGTTTAAGGGCTGCAAAAGAAATGGGAATTGAGGAGGTAGAAGTGTTCATAGATGCTGAGTTGATAATCCAACAAGTCAGAAATGCTTATCGAGCTAAGCATCCTCGACTCAGGGGTTAGAGAAATGAGGTGTGGGACTTGATTGATAATTTCTTCTCATCTTTCAACATTTCTTTTATTCCAAGAGAGGAAAATACTTTGGCTTATTCCTTAGCTGTATCACCTAGTCTGTTCAGGATCCCTCTACCGCCTAAGATCAAATATGATGTTGAGATAAGATATAGGCCATCTATCCTGGACAATATCAAGCATTGGAAGGTATTCGAAGATTATCTTGAAATCAAAAAATGTCTTCAGTCTGTCGACGAATTTTATGCATTGCATATGGATCAAGATCTTGATTTCGAAAGTCACCCTCACACTGAGATATTTTTAAATAAAATTGCTAATCACCATATTATTCATTTAACTAGAAATCACATTCTGAAGGGACTAGTCCCTTTAGAAAGACTGTTCATTGGAAATGATGTGGCAGTAAAGGGTAGGTTTTCAAATGGAGATGTTGATACAGCGGAGTGCAACATCGGCACACAGGAGGAGCCTAAGTTTGTCAGGTTGTCAAGTAGTTTGACCAAAGAGTAGAGGGCCGAATATACCCAGTTATTAAGGGAATTTTCTGATGTGTTTGCATGGACCTATGAAGACCTCAAGACATATGACACATTTGTAATTGAACACAAGATCCCACTCAAGGAAGAGGCTAAGCCATTTAGGCAAAAGCTAAGACAGATAAATCCCATGTTGTTTCCTATCATGGAGAGAGAAGTGAAGAAGTTGCTAGATGCCCAAATCATTGTCCCCTTGAGATATTCTGAGTGGGTAGCCAATTTGTTCCTGGTGAGGAAGAAAAGTGGAGAAATCATGCTCTATGTTGATTTCAGAAACCTGAACAGGAGCTCAAAGAAAGACAACTATCCCTTGCCCCACATGGAACACATATTGCAGAGGGTATCTGGTGCATCTAGGATATCCATGATTGATGGTTTTTCTGGCCATAATCAGATATCAGTCATGCCTGAGGACAGAGAAAAAACAACCTTCACCACTCCTTGGGGCACATTCATGTATGCCAGAATGCCTTTTGGATTAATGAATGCAGGAGCAACATTTCAGCGAGCCACGGAAATAGCCTTCATCGGGGAGAAAGATCAGTTTGTGGTGATCTATCTAGATGACATAACAGTCTTCTCCAAGTCCTATATAGAGCATTGTTGTCAATTGAGGAAAGTTTTCTTGAAATGCCGGAGGTTTGGCCTTTCCTTAAATCCCAAGAAATCTTTGTTTTCTATGAAGGAGGGGAAGTTGTTAGGCCATATAGTATCAATAGAGCGAGTGAGAATTGATCCCAGTAGGGTAGAGGAAATTCAAACCCTGTCACTTCCTAGGTCTAGAAAGAAAGTTCAGGCTTTTTTAGGGAAGATTAACTTTCTGAGGAGGTTCATCTCAAATTTTGCTGAGTTGGTGAAACACATCACGACCATGCTCAGAAAGGGAAATGAAGTAAAATGGACTGTTGAACCTAGGGAATCTTTTGTCCAAATAAAAAAGGCATTGACTGAGGCATCTGTGTTGGTCACTCCTAATTATTCCAAGGATTTCCTAGTTTTTTCTTTTGCTTCTTTTGATACAGTAGTGGCAGTCTTATTGCAGAAAAATGAGGAAGGGTGATAGCAACCCATTTCCTTCTTCAGTAAGGCATTAAGAGATGCAAAAATCAGGTGTGAGATCATGGAGAAATAGGCCTATGCCTTGATGAAATCTATCAAAGGTTTCAGAGTCTATGTCTTGCACTAAAGAGTGACCACATATGTTCCTTCAGCCTCTGTGAAAGACATCCTTATACAGCCTGACATAGATGGGACAAGAGGTAAATGGATTGACAAGATCCTTGAGTTTGACCTAGAGATAAACCCCACCATTTTGGTTAAAGGGCATGGTTTAGCCAAGCTACTGGCTGAATCCAATTGCAAGGCCTTGGGGGTGAGCTTCATCAATGCTTACTCAGAAAATCAGCAAGCTGAATCATCCAGCAAAAGCTCTCACGGTGGCTTATCACTAGCAAAATGTGCCTAGTACAGAGACATTTTGTAGTTTCTGTAAGAGTTGAAGCCTCCTAATGGAATGGGAAAAATCAAGGCAAGAGATTTAAAGCTCAAGAAGGTCAGATATTGCCTTATTGACCAAGTCTTGTACTGGAGAGACCATCTAGGGGTGTTTCTGAGGTGTTTAAACCCACAGGAAGCCCAGAAAGTTATGTTTGATTTCCATAGCGGCCTTTATGGAGAGCATCATTTCTTGAAGAACACAACTCACAAAATTCTCAGGGCTTGGTACTACTGGCCCACCTTATTCATTGATGTCTGGAGAGAAGTCAGAGCTTACATCAAATGCCAAAGGTTCTCAGGAAAGCAACAACTCAAATCTCTGCCACTAAAACCTATAATAGCTTCAACATCCTTTCAACAGTGGGGGTTGGACTTCATTGGAGAAATTCATCCTCCTTCAAGTGGCGAGCACCGATGGATATTGACTGCAACAGAGTATTTCACCAAGTGGATAGAAGCTGCCCCCATGAGGAGTGCATCACACAAAGTAATTATCAGCTTCCTGGAGGATATCATAGCCAGATTTCATTGTCCCAGCAGAATTGTCACTGATAATGCTGCTTCTTTCAAGTCTGATCCTTTGGTTAAGTTCTATGAGCAGTTCAAGATTTCACTAATTCACTCCACTCCCTATTATCCTCAAGGAAATGGACTGGCAAAATATTCCAATAAAATTCTAATCAAACTCATTAAAATATTATTGGAAGACAATAAGAAGGCCTGGGATTCAAAGCTCAAATTCTCTCTATGGGATGATCGAGTGAAAACAAAGAAGTCCCTTGGCACCTCACCTTTTCAACTTGTTTATGGGACGGAGGCCATGTTTCCCACTTAGCTCGCTTTACCTGTAGCGAAATTCTTTCAAGATCATGAAGGAGAGCCAGACCATATGGTCAGAAGAATTCATCAAGTGGTGGAAGTGCAACAGGTCAGGGAGCAGGTAATGGACATAGCTCATAGTCATCAATAGAAGATTAAGCAGGCTTTTGACAGGAAGGTCAGGAAGGAGGAATTCGAGCTGGGAGATTTAGTGCTTAAGTGGGATGCACCGAGGCAGGATAGGGGCAAACACAACAAGTTTGATGCCCTATGGATTGGGCCCTTCAAAATATCTGAAGTATTCTTAAATAACACGTATAGGTTGCAGGATTTGGAGGGTGAAGAAGTTTTTAACGGCCTAGTAAATGGGCATTTCCTGAATAAATGTTTTGTTTGATCCCTAGACGACTCCTTTGTTTTTGTAAATATTGTTTTTTATTTTTATTTTCGGCTTAATAAATGACTCCATAGCCCAACATAAGGCAAATGGAACTGCAGAAGGAGTTCTTAGAGCATCGTATGGACGACTCTATCCCCCATGGAGCCTAATGTTAGCGCCAATTCTTGCAAGGGGGTGTTTCTCTCCAATTTCAGGCCCCTGGTGTAAATGCGTCGAAATGGGGTTTAAAAACCCATCAAACGCATTTTATTCAAAGGCCGCAGTCATGAGCATTGAGCGCAACACACAAAAAAGGTCCATTTCAGGTTTAAAATCAAGTGAGTGGGCATTTTGTTTTCAATGGCGAGGATCCACAGATGGAGCAGATTGACGGTCATCAGGTAAGCTTGAGTCGCGGAGTTGCGCTAGGTTTAGTTCATGGGCTCATCTCTTATGGCCAAAGTCTCGAAATGATTAGTCGTTTCGCGATTTCGGCTACTGGGACTTCAAAGGACGAAGGGTTTCTCTTTCACTGCATTTCGAAACCCCAAAACACGAAATACAAAAAGTGCCAAGGAGCCATTTCAGCATTTCGGCTACCAGGACTTCAAAGGACGAAGGGTTTCTCTTCCATTATATCAAGAAACTCTGAAATGCGAAATTAAAAAAGTGCCCAGGAGCCATTTTGACATTCTGGCTACTGGTATTTCAAAAGACACGGGGTCTCTCTCTTCCACTACATCGAGAAACTCCGAAAGGCGAAATGCGAAAAGCACCCAGGAGCCATTTTGACATTCTGGCTACGGAGATTTCAAAAGACACGGGGTCTCTCTCTTCCAATGCATCGAGAAACTCCAAAACATGAAATGCGAAAAGCACCCAGGAGCCATTTCGGCATTCTGGCTACCGGGATTTCAAAAGACATGGGGTCTCTCTCTTTATGTATTCAGTCTCGGTCACCCTCCATGGAAGAAGTAGTTAATGAATATTGAGCAGGTGGTTGAGACCTCAACTCAACCCATAAATGGAAGGTATGGGAGGTTGTGGTACCCTTGTATGCAGATCCCCCTGCAAGAGCCATGTTGATTTGAGGTGGCATCTGACGAAGGAGTTCTGTCTAGGTTTGATCGAGGATCTTGGACACGCTAATTTGGAATTTAATGTCTCAGCTACCTTCCTGCTACGACGGTGGAAAATTGATCTGAGTATATATACTCAGTTTTCGTATTTCTATAAGGATGGATGGTAGAGTAGAGCTCCCGATTGTAAAGCTTTAACAAGGCCTCTGGTTCCTTGGTTATAGATTGATATTTGAGACTTCTTGTTTAATGTAAGCGAACATCTTCTTCCACTTTTTCCTATGAATCTTAAGAGCTCGGGCATGGATGATCCAATAAGGTGTTGTAATGACTGTATAATGTATGTTTAATTATATTAGTTTTGCAAAGTCTTAATTTTCTTGAAGTTTCCCAGATCTGAGAGGATCTCATATTTGTTACTTTTCCCCCCTTTTAAAGGCTGCTGGAAGACCGGATGTCCAGAGAAGACTTTACTTCCTTTGTTTTTCCCTCCACTTACTCACTACTATGAAAAATTACTGGCTTAAATAAGATCAAGACCTCACCTATCGTAGTTGTTCCAGCCCAATTTTCTGAGCTAGAACGATATTGTTCTAAGTTCACTTCCATTCATCAATTTTTATCAACAAATCATGACATTTAAACTGATGGGCTTCAGGCTCACTCCTGCTGCAATCAAGGAGTGACTTCTGATGCCAACATTTCTGGCGTCGTTGTCGGGGATGAAGTTGAAAATTTTCCCTGGGATTGAACGACATTGAGCCTCTGATTCTGAAGGTGCATCAGGGATCAGAGCCCTATGAGATTTCTACTCTGCACCTGGCGACTCCATTGTGATGAATCCACTGTGGTAAACCTGTTGTTTTAGTTGTGTCTTCTAGAGGTAGACACATGTGGTCCCATCCATAACTACCTCTAGCTACACCTAAAGTTGATCCGGAGGCAATTATCAGAAAAAGAAGGACCTCTAAAAGAGAAACTTCCACTACTGAACCAGGTAATTTTCCATCTCCTTCTGTAGGAACTCCATTTTCTTCTTCTCAACTTCCTAGCAGACCTTTTTCTGAAGTTTCCTGTTTCCTGAATTTCAGAAGTGTTCCCACTGAGTTTTCCCCTCCTGGTCTGGGATTGGAGGGAGAAATCCTTGTCACTCCCCTCTCCCCTGAAGCTATACCTTGGCGTAGACCCAGGACCACAGAAGATTTCCCCACTCCCATATTTACCACCCCTCCTCTTATTATTGTTGCTGATACTGCACAGAGAGAAGCATCTGCTGATTCAAGCCCCTTACCCTTCTCTCTGAATCCCACATTGTTCCCCCTTCCACCTACAAGATCTTTTCCAGTATCCCCTATTCGAGCTCCCTCTCCTCCAAGTTCTCCTCCACCTAATATTCCTATGGTAGGAGAAAATCCCCCCATGACCAGAATGGAGGCTATAATAGTTTCTAGGTATGATCCCCTTTTGTTACCTCAGCCTCTCAATGCCCTTCCAGCAGATGTCTACCTTAAACAGGTGCCCAAGTTTACAGGTGAAGGGGACATAGCTGCAGAAGAACACCTTGAAGCCTTTTACAGTTTTACAGATGATCATGTTATCATGCATGCAAACGTATGGATGAGGATTTTCGTCCATAGCCTTGAAGGTGAGGCTAGAAAGTGGTTTAGGGCCCTGCCTTATGGATCTATTGATGGGATTGAGGCTTTGGATAATGCCTTTTTGAGACAGTGTGGAGACAAAAAGGAATTCATGTATTACATGACAGAGTTTGGGTCTTTGAAGAGAAAGGATGGAGAGTTTGTCTTTGACTTCTCCAAGAGATTCAATAAAATGTACAATAAAATCCCTGCTGAGATAAATCCCTCAGAAGCCTCTGCTAAAATCACTTATGCTAGCACTTTTGATCCTGACTTCTGATTCGTGTTGAGGGAAAGGAGAGCGACTACATTGGCTCACATGCAAGATGCAGTCATGGAAGTAGAATCTAACATATTGGTTGTTGACCGACTCAGGAATAAGGTTGATAGAGACATATCCAGGAAGAGATCTAAAACCTCCTCATCCAATTCCTCTCCCCTTCCCCTTCAGACAGACGAGGTAACTAAAGTGCTAAAATCGCTTTCGGATAGAATGGAAAGGTGGGAGTTAGAAGGGAAGCCCATGTACAGAAATCCCTAAAATACTGATAACAGAGGCTTTAGGAGGCCTAGTAGCAATGTGCCACAGGCTTTGCCAAGGGAAAAAAGGAGAAAAGACAGAGATGATCAGAGGATTCAAACCCCTCTCCAAAATAACCTAGTTGTTCATGAGGAAGGAGAGGAGATAGATGAGCTCGACCCTGAAATTCACTGTATTGAAGACACTTCCCCTTTTCCCCATTTGACTCAATCTGCATATGAAGGATCCATTATGAACATTCAAATAAATGAGTGGAGTAAAGGGGAAAAGGCCAACAACACTCCTAATAGATACCATCTCAGGTAAAAGAAGAAATAAAGGAATTTTGATAGCCGTGATCAGACCCTCATAGCAGAAAGGCCTGCTAAACCTACAACAATCACTACTAAAGAAAATAAAACTCATAATACTTCACCAACAGCCAAAGAAATTGTCTCTGAGGTAAGGGAAGATCCTAAGCCTCTTTTCTCATTTATTTTTGAGCATGAAATTCAAAAGATTAGAATTCTTGTACCCCTCTTAGAACTAGTTAAAATTGAAGATTTCAAAAGGTCCCTCTCCAAACTGCTACAATCTGAGTCCCCCCAGCCTTCCACAAACTCAGTAAATCTTGAAGATGAAAATCCAGCAGTCGTCCTAGGTCCCATGGTAGAAGACAAAGATGATTCATCCCCTCCCTTCTACACATACCTGAACATACATGATAAGGTGTTGCATAATTTCCTCATGGATTCAGGAGCTTCCCACAACCTTATGCCCAAAATAGTCATGGAAGAGTTGGGACTGGAAGTGACAAAGGCTTATCACGATTTGTACTCTTTTGATTCAAGGAGGCTGCAATGCCTTGGAGTCATTAAAGACCTGGTGGTCTCTTTATTTCAGCTGTCGATGAAGAGTGTGGTCATGGACATTGTGGTAGCTAACTTTCCCCCCAAGTTCGACATGTTGTTGTCAAGATCTTGGATTAAAAGGATTGGAGGAACATTACATATGGATCTCACATATGCCACCATTCCAGTCTTTGGAGGGGAACACAGGAGGTTGTACAGAGAATCTCAGCTGGACTACATTGTTAGTGATGAATCGGACCCCACCAATCATCCTATCTTTTCACTTCACACTGATTTGGGGTCTAGTTTATTGCAGCTCACTAATACTTCTGAAGCCCCTTTTCAAATCAGAAAGAAACCCATATTTAATCACGAGATACCTCCTCCAACCACCTCTATTTGGAATATGTTCTTTGACGGAACTTCTTCTAGCGAAGGCACTAGCGCTGGAGTGGTTTTTGTGTCGCCTTGTCAGGAAACCATATCCCTGTCATACAAGCTAGAATTTGAAGCTACCAATAATGTGGCAGAATATGAAGCTCTTGTTCTGGGTTTAAGGGATGCAAAAGAAATGGGAATTAAGGAGGTAGCAACATTCGGAGATGCTGAGTTGATAATCCAGCAAGTCAGAAATGCTTATCAGGCTAAGCATCCTCGGCTCAGGGGTTACAAAAATGAGGTGTGGGACTTGATTGATAATTTCTTCTCAGCTTTCAACATTTCTTTTATTCCAAGAGAGGAAAATACTTTGGCCGATTCCTTAGCTTTCTCAGCTAGTCTGTTCAGGATCCCTCTTCCACCTAAGATCAAATATGATGTTGAGATAAGATATAGGCCATCTGTCCCAGACAATATCAAGCATTGGAAGGTATTCGAAGATGATCTTGAAATCAAAAAATTTCTTCAGTCTGTCGATGAATTTTCTGCATTGTATATGGATCAGGATCCTGATCTCGAAAGTCACCCTCACCCTGAGATATTTTTAAATAAAATTGCTAATCACCATATTATTCATTTTCCTAGCAATCACATTCCGAAGGGACTAGTCCCTTTAGAAATATTGTTTGATTGAAATGATGTGGCAATAAAGGGTAGCTTTTCAAATGGAGATGTTGATACAGTGGAGTGCAACATAGGCACACAGGAGGAGCCTAAGTTTGTTAAGTTGTCAAGCAGTTTGAACAAAGAGCAGAGGGCTGAATATACCGAGTTATTAAGGGAATTTTCTGATGTGTTTGCATGTACCTATAAAGACCTCAAGACATATGACACATCCATCATTGAACATAAGATCCCACTGAAGGAAGATGCTAAGACATTTAGGCAGAAGCTAAGACAGATAAATCCCATGTTGTTGCCTATCATGGAGAGAGAAGTGAAGAAGTTGCTAGATGCCCAAATCATTGTCCCCTTGAGATATTCTGAGTGGGTAGCTAATTTGGTCCCAGTGAGGAAGAAAAGTGGAGAAATCAGGCTCTGTGTTGATTTCAGAAACCTGAACAGGAGCTCAAAGAAAGACAACTATCCCTTGCCCCACATGGAACACATATTGAAGAGGGTAATTGGTGCATCTAGGATATCCATGATTGATGGTTTTTCTGGCTATAATCAGATATCAGTCATGCCTGAGGACAGAGAAAAAACAGCCTTCACCACTCCTTGGGGCACATTCATGTATGCCATAATTCCTTTTGGATTAATGAATGCAGGAGAAACATTTCAGCGAGCCATGGACATAGCCTTCATTAGGGAGAGAGATCAGTTTATGGTGATCTATTTGGATGACATCATAGTCTTCTCCAAGTCTGATATAGAGCATTGTTGTCACTTGAGGAAATTTTTCTTGAAATTCCGAAGGTTTGGCCTTTCCTTAAATCCCAAGAAATATTTGTTTGCTATGAAGGAGGGGAAGTTGTTAGGCCATGTAGTATTAGCAGAGGGAGTGAGAATTGATCCCAAGAGGGTAGAGGCAATTTAGACCCTGTCACTTCCTAGGTCTAGAAGGGAAGTTCAAGCTTTTTTAGCGAAGACTAACTTTCTGAGGAGGTTCGTCTCAAATTTTGTTGAGTTGCTGAAACACATCATGACCATGCTCAGAAAGGGAAATGAAGTAAAATGGACTGTTGAACCTAGGGAATCTTTTGTCCAAATAAAAAAGGCATTGACTGAGGCACCTGTGCTGGTCAATCTTGATTATTCCAAGGATTTCCTATTTTTTCTTTTGCTTCTTTTGATATAGTAGCAGCGGTCTTATTGCAGAAAAATGAGGAAGGGTGAGAGAAACCCATTTCCTTCTTCAGTAAGGCATTAAGAGATGCAGAAATCAGGTATGAGATCATGGAGAAATAGGCCTATGCCTTGGTGAAATCTCTCAAATATTTCAGAGTCTATGTCTTGCACTCAAGAGTGACCACATACGTTCCTTTAGCCTCTGTGAAAGACATCCTTATACAACCTGACATAGATGGGACAAGAGGTAAATGGATTGCCAAGATCCTTGAGTTTGACATAGAGATAAATCCCACTAAGTTGGTTAAAGGGAAGGGTTTAGCCAAGTTGCTAGCTGAATCCAATTGCAAGGCCTTGGGGGTTAGCTTCATCAATGCTTGCTCATAAAATCAGCAAGTTGAATTGTCCAGCAAAATCTCTCAGGGTGGGTTATCACTAGAATAATGCGCATGGTACAGAGACATTTTGTACTTTCTGCAAGAGTTGAAGCCTCCTGATGGAATGGGAAAAAGAAAGGCAAGATATTTAAAGCTCAAGGTAGTCAGGTATTTCCTTATTGACCAAGTCTTGTACTGGAGAGACTCTCTAGGGGTGTTTCTAAGGTGTTTGAACCCACAGAAAGCCCATAAAGTTATGTTTGATTAGCATAGCAGCCTTTGTGGAGGGAATCATTTCTAGAATACCATAGCTCACAAAATTCTCAGGGCTGGGTACTACTGGCCCACCTTATTCACTGATGTCTGCAGAGAAGTCAGAGCTTGCATCAAATGCCAAAGGTTCTCAGGAAAGCAACAACTCAAATATCTGCCACTAAAACCTGTAATAGCTTCAACACCCTTTCAACAGTGGGGGTTGGACTTCATTGGAGAAATTCATCCTCCTTCAAGTGGTCAACACCGATGGATCCTGACTGCAACAGACTATTTCACCAAGTGGATAGAAGTTGCCCCCACGAGGAGTGTATCACACAAAGTAATTATCAGCTTCCTAGAGGATATCATAGCCAGATTTGGTTGTCCCAGTAGAATTGTCATTGATAATGCTGCTTCTTTCAAGTCCAAGCCTCTGGTTAAGTTATTTGAGTAGTTCGAGATTTCACTAATTCACTCCACTCCCTATTATCCTCAAGGAAATGGACTGGCATAATCTTCCATTAAAAGTCTAATCAAACTCATTAAAATATTATTGGAAGACAATAAGAAGGCCTGGGATTCAAAGCTCAAATTCGCTCTATGGGGCAATCGACTGACAACAAAGAAGTCCCTGGGCACCTCACCTTTTCAACTTGTTTATGGGATGGAGGCTGTGTTTCCCACTCATCTCGCTTTACCTGTAGCGAAATTCTTTCAAGATCATGAAGGAGAGCCAGACCATATGGTCAGAAGAATTCATCAAGTGGTGGAAGTGCAACAGGTCAGGGAGCAGGTAATGGACATAGCTCATAGTCATCAGTAGAAGATCAAGTAGGCTTTTGATAGGAAGCTCAAGAAGGAGGAATTCGAGCTAGGAAATTTAGTGCTTAAGTGGGATGCACCAAGGCAGGATAGGGGTAAACACAACAAGTTTGATGCCCTCTGGATCGGGCCCTTCAAAATATCTGAAGTATTCTTAAATAACACGTACAGGTTGCAGGATTTGGAGGGTGAAGAAGTTTTTAATGGCCCAGTAAATGGGCATTTCTTGAAGAAATGTTTTGTTTGATCCCTAGACGACTCCTGTTTTTGTAAATATTGTTTTTTCTATTTATTTTTGACTTAATAAATGAATCCATAGCCCAACAGAAGGAAACTGGAACTACATAAGGAGTTCTTAGAGCATCACAGGGATGACTCTATCCCCCATGGAGCCTAATGTTAGCGCCAATTCTTGCAAGGGGGTGTTTCTCTCCAATTTCAGGCCCTTGGTGTAAATGCATAGAAATGGGGTTTAAAAACCCATCAAACGCATTTTATTCAAAGGCCATAGTCATGAGCGTCGAGTGCAACACACAAAAAAGGTCCATTTTAGGTTTAAAATCAAGCGAGCAGGCATTTTGTTTTCAACTGCTAGGATCCACAGATGGAGCAGATCGACGACCATCGAGTAAGCTTGAGTCATGGAGTTGTGCGAGGTTTAGCGCATGGGCTCATCTCTTATGGCCAAAGTCTCGAAATGATTAGTCGTTTAGCTATTTTGGCTAATGGGACTTCAAAGGATGAAGGGTTTCTCTTCCACTACATTTCGAAACCCCAAAACGCAAAATGTGAAAAGCACCCAGTAGCCATTTCAGCATTTCAGCTACCGGGACTTCAAAGGATGAAGGGTTTCTCTTCCATTGCATCGAGAAACTCTGAATCGCAAAATGAAAAAAGCGCCCAGGAAGCATTTCAGCATTCCAGCTACCATGATTTCAAAAGACATGGTGTCTCTCTCTTCCATTGCATCAAGAAACTCCAAAACGTGAAATGTGAAAAGCGCCCAGGAGCCATTTCGACATTTCAGCTACCGGGATTTCAAAATACATGGGGTCTCTCTCTTCCACTACATTGAGAAACTCCGAAACGCGAAATGAGAAAAGTGCCCAGGATCCATTTCTGCATTCCAGCTATCGGGATTTCAAAAAACATGGGGTCTCTCTCTTTATGTATTCAGTCTCAGTCACCCTCCATGGAAGAAGTAGTTAATGAATATTGAGCAGGTGGTTGAGACCTCAGCTCAGCCCATAAATGGAAGGTATGGGAGGCCTGGAGCAATCATCCCGTGGTACCCTTGTATGGAGGTTCCCCTGCAAGAGCCATGTTGAGTTAAGTTGGCGTCTGACGAAGGAGTTTCGTCCAGGTTTGACCGAGGATGTAGCACACGCTAATTTGGACTTTAATGTCTCAGCTACCTTCCTACTGCGAAGGTGGTGAATTGCTCTGAGTATATATACTCAGTTTTTGTATTTCTGTAAGGATGGATGGTAGAGCAGAGCTCCTGATTGTAAAGATTTAACGAGGCCTCTGGTTCTCTGGTTATAGATTGATATTTGAGACTTCTTGTTTAATGGAAGCCAACATCTTCTTCCCCTTTTTCCTCTGAATCTTAAGAGCCCGAGCATGGATAATCAAGTCAGGTGTTGTAATGACTGTATAATGTATGTTTGATTATATTAGTTTTGCAACCTCTTAATTTTCTTGAAGTTTCCCAGATCTGAGAGGATCTCATATTTGTGACTTTCCCCCCCTTTTAAAGGCTGTTGGAAGATCGGATGTACAGAGCAGACTTTACTTCCTTTTTTTTTCCCTCCACTTACTCACTACTATGCAAAATTACTGGCTTAAATTAGATCAAGACCTCATCTGTCTTAGCTGTTCCAGCCCATTTTTCTGAGTTAGAATGATATTGTTCTGAGTTCACTTCCATTCATCACCCTTTATCAACAAATCATGACATTTAAACTGATGGGATTTAGGCTCACTCCTGTTGCAATCAAGGAGTGACTTCTGATGCCAACAACATCCTTTCTTCTTATTCTCGCCTGGTTGCTGGTTACCATTTGGGTCGGTCGACGATTGCATAGAATGTACATCCACCGAATGAGTGGGATTAGAAGACACAGATGGAGTTGGCCCTCTTGCAGATTGGTTTAGAGACAACTTTTTGAAATTCCTTATCACCGAGTCCATAGATTTCACATTGGCAGAGCCTATAATTCCATCGACATGAGGTCTAGGATTTTTTCTAGGGTCATTGTTTCACCTCGATGCATCCGAAAGAATATCGTATAACATACCAAACTAAGAATATATAAGATATAAATGCTGGTCTTTGAAGATTGCTTCTTCCTCAGATTTAACCATGGATGTAGCAACATCCTTCAAAATAGGAGGCTTCAAATACTTAAGGAACCAATCTAATAGGAATTTCGGGGGTATGCAAGTCTTGATCAACCTCTTCCATCTAAACCACTCCTGGATGTGATCTAAGATATGAGTGGCTTTGTCCTGGCATATGGTCAACATAAGTTTTAGTCCAACATCGTAACGAACTAGCAATTGGAAGTGGTTAAGGAAGACTAAAACCATCTGACTAAAGGTCCCATATGCCCCCCCTAAGTAGTTTGATATACCATTTTGTGGCAACCCCTGTGAGGGTGCATTGAAATAATATTAACTAAATGGAATCGTCATTAAGGGAATTCGAAGAGCACCATAAGTGAAAGGTGGTAATGTGATCACCAGGATCCTCGCCATTCTTTCCTTTGAATTTTGGAATATCTGAAGGAAGCTTGATGGGAATGGGGGGCCATGTAGGATCATGAAACACATGGTCGTTCATCAACTTAGACAAGTCTGGAAGATTGATTCTAGCCAGAAAATGGAGTTGGGGTTTTGGAATCTGACCCCAAGCTCCCTCGAAAGTTTGTGTTTGGGGAATCGTAGCCCAACTAGGGTTCTGATAAGCACCATGGCCCTATCCGGGATTGTAAGACCCTCCTCCAGACTAATTCATAAGGGGTTGGTTGTGCATCATTCCGATAGGAATGTTATGATGAGGGTTATAAAAACTGCCCTGAGCTGGAGTGGCTCTAGGGTGAGGGTTGCCCAAGGTGTGAAACTGACCTCCTCCAGGTGTGAATCCGGAGGATAAAGGTGGATTCTTCATGCCAAACATATTGGTCAGAATCATAACAGAGGAGGTGGGTTTAAAGGATGGACTATAAGAAATAACTTGTTCACCAAGTTGGTTACTCCATCCAGAAGTAACAGAATTAGACCCGGGGTTAAAGGATGTAATGCCTCCCATGGTAGGAGTCGTTTGAGGGATCTGAGAGACACCAAACAAGAACAGAGTATAAGGAGGAGTTGTTCCCCCAAGTCTAATGATATCATTAGGGCCAGCGACTGGGATGGATTTTGAAAACTGTGAAGTAAAATTTGGCATACCATAGGAAAAAGGACTAGAATCCATCGTGATGGACTGAACATTATAACTCGGTGAGTGACCAAGAGACCCAAATGGGTTCATGTAATAGGTTGAGTGTTCACTATAGGATGGGTAGCGATGATGATAGGTTCCCCTGACACTACAACCATTATGGTTGAAGGAGTCGAAGGGGTACCATTGACTATAGTAGGTGTTGGAGTTGAAGGGCTCTCGGTATCTTGATGACTTGGTTCAGTACTCATCCTTGTAGAATCACAAGTCTGATAAATGGAGGTGTGTGTACCACGTTTAATAAATCTACGAATTTTAGAAGGAAAAGACTCAAAATGTGGTGGTAACTGTAACAAGCAACGATACCTTTAGGGAATATGGTCTGGCTCCATGTTGACTTAAGACTCAAGATATAAAAAATAAATCCTAAGGCCAACTAGTAATTAAAGAGCACACCAAAAATAATCAAATGACCAATATGCGCACAAACAGGATAAAGTGGTTAAAAGGGGCCTCCCTCCCTAAAGTAGGTATGCCTCACCCAAGAGGGGCCCGGGAATCACTGCTAAAGATCGGAGGTATCATAATCAGTTATAAGGGCCCTCGTGGGCTTAACAACCAGTCGGTCAGATCCCTCTAGAGAGGTAATCCTCCATAAAGGTTGTGTGTTGTTCGACCCTTATTTGACCCAAGGTACCTGCAGAATAACCCTTGCAAGTAACCTATGTGGTACCTACGTCAAGAAAATAATCAACCATGATATAATCGATGCGCAGGCGATGTTGGCATAGGGGAAAACCTAGGGCTCGATGCTACAACAACGCACCAACACAACCCTAACTACTAGCCCTTTTGGCAACACCTGTGAAGCAGATGAAGTCTCACCCGAGGTAGAGGTAGGGGTGGTTGCAGGACTCAAGTGTCTACAACCTTAGATGGGACATGGATCTATAATTACTTACTTAATATAGCACTCAACACTGTTGGATATTTAATATACAGTCAATAACCATTTTGCAGAGCTTCACAGCATTCACAATGAACTAGATGGTTTGATCACTTATAATCCATAGAGTATTCATATCTAACAGGTCAAGAACTTAGCATATACATGTGAATCAGACCTAACATTCTACACATCATAAGCACTAAGCATACACATATATAGTAGATCTATCTACTCATCTCAAAGAACCTAGCAAATAATCACATCAATGCATCAGAACAAGGCACAAAGCGGACAACACGGGATTTATGTGGTTCACCCCCACCCTGGAGCTACACCCACCAACTCTTCTTCTTTATTATCGTCAGCCAATTAGTTACAAGCACTGAGCCTTAGAAACCCTTACTTCGCACATGTTAGAAGATCTGCGTTGCTTGCTAGATCCTTCTTCCTTTCCTTTCAGCACAAATCCTTCTATACCTTCACACAGGGACTTGTACTAAGCTCTACAAGTCTATACAGAATGAAAAAAGCTCTCGATCACATATATCCCTCCTTGGCACTTAGCCTATATCACATAGATACAATATTCTTCTTTATTACTACTTTCTTACATTTTCCTATCCTTCTATTTATACATACAAAATGGGCCTAAGCATGGGTAAACCCATGGGATGACATACCTTTCCCATTACATATTCCCAAAACCCAAAAAGGGACCAAAACATGGGCCAAGATTCTGCAATCTCCACTTCGTCTGACGCTCCATCTTTGATAGGTTATCAAAGTCCCAAAAATGGTCAAATATGACCAAGTGCTCCCAAAACTTGGCCAAGGGCCAACAGGCCCCCAACACTCACCTGTGACTAGTACCGAGTCACTCTGGTATGAACAATTCTGCCTCGAACGCCTTGAGTTTGGCTCGAGCTGCTTCGACCTGCTGCAATGCTACGCCCTCTTGCTCAGTGAACCCCTGGATGAGTGTGTCATTGACTGGCCCTTCTAGGCGTTGTTCTAGTGTGATGATGACCTATTCTAGCTCGGTGTTGGCACAGGGGCAGACCCATGGTTCAATGCTCAAGAGCACACCAACAAATCCCTAACTACCGGCCCTTTCAGAAACACCTGTGAAGCAGATGAAGTCTCGCCCAAGGTAGAGGCAGGGGTGGTTGCAAGACTCAGGTGTCTGCAACCTTAGCTGGGACACAGATCTATGATTATATCATTTAAAGAGCACTTAGCATTGATCATTCGTCAATATTCAACCCTTATTCTACTTCACAGATAGCACAGAGCATCGCGGTGTACACTCAGATCTACAGTATTTCAGTACTTAACCATAGTAACCTAGATCAGATCCAGTAGATCAGCACTAAGCATCCTCATACACATCAGATCTAAAAATCATATATATCTAGGAATCACAGAGCATAAGTGGATATATCAAAGCACATAGCATAAGAAAAAACACATTGAATCAAAACACAGAGCATAACACACAGATTTACGTGGTTCACCCCCACCCTGGGGCTACATCCACAAGACCTTCTTTTTTATTATCATCTTCAATCTATTACAAGCACAAAGCCTCCAAAACCCTTCTTCGCATAGGACATAAGATCTGTGCAACTCTCTAGATCCTTCTTCCTCACGTTACAACACTTATCTTTCTATAGCAACCTCACAGTAACTTGCAGTTAGCCTTGCAAGACTTACATAGTTCACACAGAGAACTTATTCAACATCACATAGATGCACTACCAATTGCATTAAGAAATCATATCTACTCTTTCTTACATTGCCTATCCTTCTATTTATACATTACAAAAGTGGGCCTAATCATGGGTAAACCCACGGGCTGACATCCCTTTCCAATTACATTAACCCAAAACCCTAAAAGGGCCCAAAAGTGGACTGAGATCCCGTGATCTATGATTTTCCTGGCACTCCATCTTTGACAGGCTGTCGAAGTCCAAAAAAGGTCAAATATGACCAAGTGTTCCTCAAAACTTAGTCAAGGGCCAATAGGGCCCCAACACTCACCTATGACTCATCTCAAGTCACTCTGGTCTGATCAATTCTACCTCGAATGCCTCGAGCTTGGCTTGAGCTACTTCAACCTGCTGCAGTGCGACAACCTCTTTCTCAGTGAACTCTTGGATCACTATTTCGTTTACTGGCCCTTCTAGGCATTGTTATGCAATGATGACAACCTATTCAAGCTCGACTCCCTAGGTTTCAACTTTAATGAACAATTGGCATGTCTTTTCTTGGATTGGTTGAAGTCGTTGGGAGACTTCCATCACTTTAATTTGCAGCATGTGTACCTGTTGTTGGGCGGTGCGTTGTTCTGGAAATCTCTTCATTTTTTCGACTGGGGTCAAGGCCTTCAACTGTACCTGTAGCATATCTGCATGCTTATTTGCTTCTTGGAGTTATGCCTCCAATGCCTGCAACTCTGGATTCTCTATGAGGTTCTCATAAGTCTGGGTTGCTTGCATTCCAAGGAAAAGGTTTTTAATCGACCAACTGTGCTATGGGCAGTTGCCTGCCTTAGGTATCTTATTTCTTGAGGAGTCTTGGGCATGATACGAAGTTCCAGATCTGCGATGTTCTTCTAAAGTTGTTGGATTACTTCCTCAAGTTTTGCCACCTATTGTGGGACACGTTCTTCAATCTTCACTTCTATGACCGTCATAGAGTGAAGTGCTTTGTGAACCCTTTCATGTACTTCAAGTTGCTCTGCTAACAACTGGTCCTTGCTCTGCTGTAATTGTGTTTTTTCCTCATCCCACTTCGCTTGCAGGGAAAGATTTTCCCATTCTACCTTACTCTGTTGTTCTAGAAGTGCACTCTTTACTTGTGTCAAAGATTAGGTGGCTTGTGTTGTGTCTTCTTGAGCTCGTCGAAGGCGAGCTTCAACTTTATCGACGATCTAGTGTAATTGGGTGGGCTCATCACCTTTTCCTGCTATTCCAATTGTCAAGGGTGCAGTAGAAACTGATCAGCTGGACTGGAGTGCATGCTGCACTTCTTGAAGTTCACCCTTGATTCGGCTGAATACCTCCTCCTGCTTTGCTTCCTTCTTTTCAGTGATCTCTAGTGAAGCATCATTCAGCACAGCGATTAAGAAGTTGAAGTCATCTGGTGTGAGGGTAGCATTAAATGTAGTCCGGGTGGCCTTAGTTTTATTTCAGGATGAGGGCTTTGGTGGGGTAATCTTCCTTTTCTTGTAGGGATCCTCCTCCTCTCTAGGCGGAGTAACCTTGCCTTTGTTTTTCTCAACTTCTATGCCACCTAGTTCTTCACCATCACCTCCCTACGTAGGTGAGGTCAAAGTAGTCTTCGTGGATGTGCTATGGAAATCTTGAACTTCATCATCCTTCTTAGTCTTTCTCGGTCCAGGTGTATCTGGCATAGCTTTAGGGCTATCCACGTTGGACATTTCTATGGGGTCCACTACAACAAGGAGGTCCACCGACCATTCCTTGGTAATCTGCTCCAAGTCTTCTTCTCTCAACTTGTAGTACGACTGGAGCTATTATTTGTGCTCATTAGCGCGCGCTGTGATATAGGTGAAGTGGTGGTCCACACTAAATTTTATCAAAGGTATAAACCTATGAAGTGTGTTTGGGGTGAGGCACGGTGTAGAATGGATTACATTCTTCAATTGGTTGTAATAGGCATGGAAGACAGCATTGGACTGCTACTTCTTGTTCATGTTGCTAGAGTACCATAGAGTACAGAACTTTGCGGCCAGTGGTTCGAAGGGTTCGATCTCCGAAAAAGTGCCACCTTCTGGTAGCTCCCAGGTGATGAAAGTGATTAGTATGAGAAACCAACTAAAGTGGAACTCATACCCTTGGTCTTTCCCTTCTCTACAATCAAGCTCTAGATGATTTACAAGGTACTGTGCCCATTTCATATGTAGTCCCTCGATGCACTTCCATGCGAGGTCAACTATGAATCCAGTCACTTGTGTTGGTCTGTTCTTGCGAACTAGCTTCCTGCGATCAACTGACAGGAAAGGTGCACTGCGCCACTCTAGATAGAGGCTACCATATAGCCTCATGTTCCTTTCTCGACATCGCCATAAGTTTCTTTTATCCTTTGCGCTAGTGCTTGGTCTGAGGTCTTTCAGGGTAAAACTCCTGTGGGTCAGGGCCTTGCATACTAAGTCCTGTGATCCGATTGATCAAGGTTGGATCCATAGTGATGCAGTGGTACAATCATAAGTATTCTCCATGGTAGCAGGACAACAACAACTTGACGTATGCGTTGACTTCCTGGTGTCTGTCGAAGTGCAGGATCTTCATCACATTAAGCAGTGTGGACTGCGCGAGGTTTTGGGTCCATGAATGCAGGACAATATTATAATTCTTTCCTTTGGTCCTGGTTAAGTACTTATGAAGGGCTAACATGTTGTAAACTTTACAATCTACAAGGTTAAAATCACTAAATTTTAGTGTTGCAAGCTTATCCTGGTCAACACGAACTGTGCGCACCCATTTCAGAAGGTACACAATGATCAAAGTGTACTTGAAGTCTCGAGGTACACTGTCATGGTTGATGGAACCTCTTAGAGGTGGTAAGTAAGTAGGTATAATGTGTGGGATAATCTTGGCATTTGCGATGTCATCCCTGTGCTTGGTCCATTTTTTATCGGTCGGACGGGATGGACTGGTGTGAGCAGTGGAAGGGGAGGCCTGTTGTTGTCACACACCCACTACGACAACCTAGATTTTTATTTTATTTTCATCTTTTATTCGAGGGACAGAATCCCCAAATTTCTATGGGGCCTAGCGCAGACCATCCCTTCCCTCATTCTCCTCCATGTAACCGTTGGCTATGACCACAAACCATACCAAAAAGGCGCTTCCAGCTTTCGTGATTCGGGAATCATGATGCGAGCATTCCCCTATTCTCTGTCTTTCGAAATGCCAAAACCCAAAAGGGTCTAACAGATCCTTAGCTCCTCCCTTGGGTCAATTTTCATACGAACGGTCCTATGACCTAGTGCTATTCCTCTAAATTCTTTTGGGGTTTTGCGATTCAGGGAATCACGATGTAAGTGTTCCTCCTTTCCCTTTTGAATCCCCGAGACTTGAAATCCTAGTATCATCTAGATATACAGTCCAGATTGTCAGCTTGATCAATGGCCCAGATTAAATCCCTCCATTCTACCTTTTAGGATTTTGGCAGGGTCTTCACTCCTATTTCCCTGATCTCGAGAAACCCGACGGCTTTAGATCTTCGACATGCATCCCTACAAATGGACAGTCCATATTCTTTCGGGACTCCTCCTTCCTACCACAAGACCCTGTCTGGTGACCTTGGGCTCATCCACAGAGCGTGTCGGGGTTTCCTGTACCGGGATTTCGCGACTTGCAAAAATGAGGGGTCTTACCCTTTGGTTTCCTGGGTGCCGAAACACCGAAACCTAATCTCGCTAAACCGATTTGGGGTTTCGCATACTGGGATTTTGCTACTGGAAAAGACGATAGGTCTTTCCCTTTGGTTTCTCGAGTGTCGAAATGCCGAAAACTATTCATGCTAAACCGATTTGGGGTTTCGCATAATGGGATTTCACGACTGGCGAATATGAGAGGTCTTTCCCTTTGGTTTCTCGGGTTTCGAAACACCAAAACCTATTCATGCTAACCCGATTCGGGGTTTCACATACTGGGATTTTGCGACTGGCGAAGACGAGAGGTCTTGCCCTTTGGTTTCCCAAGTGCTGAAACGTCGAACCTGAGAGAACTACTCTTTCTTGTACAAGGTTTCCAAACTCCAATCACATGATCCTTCAGAGGGTTCCTAGGTAATCATCCTTAGGCTTGGTGACCTGACTGAAAAGCCTTCCTAATTCGCCAAGCTATGAACTCTGTGACGGGGGTAAAGTAAACTCGTGGGTTTACTATAATGGTAGTATTTTCAAGGAACTCACTTCGGCTATGGAATGTGAGGAAACTTCCCTGGAGGAGGTGCCTTCGGGAAATCAAACCAGGACATAGCGTGAGTCGATAGACGAAAAAAATCTCCAGGGAACAGACTCGTAACATGGACCTGTGAAATGGTTCGGTTCCTGAGTGGGGTTTCCTTTCTGTCCAATATGCATTGAGGTTCTGGCAGGAATTCTCCCTCCGGTTCCACCTGGATCACAGACCAGTCAATTATATGATTAGAATCATGTACATATTT
>SNQJ01S0033727.1:56582-68090 GCA_010110895.2 Picea sitchensis
CTCACCAAGACAGGTTTTTGGATTCCTTGAAGGGTTATCCTTCTTCCTTCTTCACTTACACATTCTAAGGTTTTATGGTAACAGTCTAGTCTGGCTTTATATGTGGCTAGCTAGTCCATACCAATCAATAGGTCATATGATCCTAGGGGTAATATGTTAAGGGTTGCTTGGGTGGGGAATTCACCCATAGTGAATTGACAAGCTGGTATGACCTCCACTACCTTTCTTTTGGTGCCAGTGGTTAACTGTACCAACCATGGCTTGGCTTGTTTATGTGGCTGTAATTTACACTTATCAATAGCCTTAGGGGTTATATACCTCAAATTTGAACCAGGGTCAATTAGAATAGACACTAGATGGTTGGTGATCATACCTTCCATCTCCACCACTGAAGCTTGGTGGTCGGCTTGTTTATTATCCAAGGCTGCATAAATTTGCGGCACGCTCCTGGCCACGTCATTGATGGTGGTAGATTCTTGAACGTTGTAAATTCTCCGACTGCTCTATTGTCAGTGCGGGCAGTCCCTCAGTAGATGTTCTTCTCCACAACTCCAACATTTCAATGGTTCTTTCTTTGGGTTATCAATCTTTCCTGGGGTAGATCCAAAAGGTTTATTTTCACTCAGGGAGGGGAAATTCAGCTGGTGTACACTTCGGGTTGGGAAGCTCATCCTTGAGTCCTTTTTATAGTTTTTAAATCTTGGGGATTTAAACCCATTTTTCTGGAACCACGAACTATTCTTCTGCTTCCAGCCTTCACGAGGTTCTGTCCGATGCCCAAGATGTTCATAACAATACCTTGCCTTTTTGATAGTGTCTTCTAGGGTCTTTGGCTCATCAAACTCAATCTTGATCTGATAGTGCTTAGGTGGTACACTAATGAATCACTGTACCTTTGCCTTTTTTTCTTTTATATAGGGTATGTACCTCAGCAACTCGAGGAATCTGCTGACATATTCCTCTATGGTGCGTTGCCCCAGCTTGAGTTCATAGAATTCTTTAGTCTTTTCGTCGAAATACTTTTTCGACAGATACTTCTTCCTAAAGTATTTCTCAAATCATTCCCAATATAGGCCTTCTTTGTGAATCCCTTTTACATTCTTAAGGTCTTCCCACCAAATGGAAGCCTTCCCATTCAAGTTGAAAGTGGCTATTCGGGCCTTCAAATTTTCCGAGAAGTCGTGGACTTTGAAATACTTCTTTATTCCAAGCAGCCAAGCCTCCGCTTCCTCTCCCTTCTTTATTTCACCGTCAAAAGATGGTGGTTTGGCCTTCTTGAATTCTTCAAGATTATGATTTTTGGAATGATTTCGCTTCTTCCATTTTCTTCGGGAATAGGAACTAGTTCTTCTACTAGAAGATCCCTCTGAGTCACTAGTTTCCTTTCCAGAGGAATTGTTCGATGCTTGTCCCTTATCTCTGGGGTGGACCTTTCTCGAGGTGCTCCTCCCAGTGTGGCCACTTAAAATACCATGTTTCCATATCCCAGGTGGGCTTCGACTTCTCTTTGTCTATCATTGGTCTGTGTGACTGGTGTCAGGTCCATGCTGCAATTGTCTTTGTATGTCGGATAAACTCTGCAGCAAGACTTCATTAATTTCCATTTGCTTCTCTTGCTCTTTTATCAATCTCTCGTTGTCGGCCTTGCGGCTCTATAGTTCGACCATGAGGATTTTCATAGTCTCAGCTAGATCTGGAGGGGTCTCTACCGCTCTCCTTTCGTTGGACTCTTCATCTCTATTGTGGGATCCATCCCCCACTTCATGGTGCATCACCATTATATGCATCTACAGTTTCCCTTGGTTGATCGTCCGCTTGTTGTGCAAGAAAAACACTTGTTGTTAGTCAACATTATATTCATTCACAATCAACGCATAATTCATATTTTTCAAATGCATACACACAATAGGAATTTTCATTCTAAACTTCAGCTTTTGATAAAGGGGGTTAAGGTACAGGGTTACTCCTTTTAAGAGTACTTCAAATGGAGTTTCTGCGCAACTCGTTCATGAGCCCAAGCATGCCAAGTGTTGTAACCATGCTCTGATACCAATTTTTCACACACCCAATACAAAAACCTAGATTTTTCTTTTATTTTCGTCTTTTCTTCGAGGGACAGAATCCCCAAATTTCTATGGGGCCTAACACAGACCATCCCTTCCCTTATTCTCCTCCATGTGATCATTGGCTATGACCATAGACCTTACCAAAAAGGTGCTTCCGTCTTTCGCGATTCGAGAATCATGATGCGAGTGTTCCCCTGTTCTCTACCTTTTGAAATGCCGAAACCCGAAAGGATCTAACAGATCCTTGGCTCCTCCCTTGGGTCGATTTTCATACGATTGGTCCTATGACCTGCTACTATTCCTCTAAATGCTTTCATGGTTTTGTGATTCGGGGAATCGTGATGTAAGCATTCCTCCTTTCCCTTTTGAATCCCCGGGACTCAAAATCCCGGTATCATCTAGATCTATGGTCCAGATCATCGGCTTGATCAACGACCCAGATTATATCCCCGCATTCTACCTTTTTGGATTTTGGTGGGGTCTTCACTCCTATTTCCCTGATCTCCAGAACCCCGACAGCTTTAGATCTTCGCCACGCGTCCCTACAAATGGACGGTCCAGATTCTTTCGGGACTCCTCCTTCCTACCACAAGACCCTGTCCGGTGACCTTGGGCTCATCCACAGAGCGCGTCGGGGTTTCGCGTACCGGGATTTCGCAACTTGCGAAAACGAGGGGTCTTTCCCTTTGGTTTCCTGGGTGCTGAAACACCAAAAACTAATCTCGCTGAACTGATTTGGGGTTTCGCATACCGGGATTTCATGACTGGTGAAGACGAGAGGTCTTTCCCTTTGGTTTCTCAGGTGTCGAAACACCAAAACCTATTCATGTTAAGCTGATTCGGGGTTTCACATACCGAGATTTCACGACTGGCGAAGATGAGAGGTCTTGCCCTCTGGTTTCCCAGGTACCGAAATGCTGAAACCTATTCATGATAACCTGCTTCGGGGTTTTACATTGCGGGATTTCACAACTAGCGAAGACAAGAGGTCTTGCCCTTTGGTTTCTTGGGTGCTGAAATGTCGAAACCTGAGAGAAATACTCTTTCTTGTACAAGGTTTCTAGACTCTGATCACATGATCCTTCAAAGGGTTCCTAGGTAATCATCCCTAGGCTTGGTGACCTGACTGAAAAGCCTTCCTAATTTCTTGAGCTATGAACTCTGTGATAGGGGTAAAGTAAACTCGTGGGTTTACTATAATGGTAGTCTTTTCAAGGAACTCACTCCGGCTCTGGAATGTGAGGAAACTTCCCAGGAGGAAGTGCCTTCGGGAAATCAAACTACGGCATAGCGTGAGTCCATAGACAGAACAAATCTCCAGGGAATGGACTCGTATTCTGAACTTGTTCCTTTTATACATAAACCAATTATGATCATATAAGTATAAGTATGCATCCATTATTTCCAATCAAAACAACGGCCAATCATTCCACACAGAAATCATTATGGGCGGATAAACATGAGCATGTATTCATGATATACAATTCAAAATACAAGGCATAAAATACTTATCAGAAACACCAGGTGTAATGCGACTACTGGGAGGGGTGCTCGTTTCCACCCAACCATAGGCTCAGTGACTCCAAACGGATTTACCACTAGCCACCCCCGAGCTAGACCATGATGCTTTGAGATTCAGTCTCCTACTTCCATCTCAACGGAAGTCAAAGATAAAGGTTACTCTCCTTCTCCTGATACAGAAAAATAATCCCGGACGAAGGTTACTCTCCTTCTCCTGATACAGAAAAATAATCCCGAACGAAGGTTACTCTCCTTCTCCTATATTCAGAACTCCCTGTGTTTCCAGAGTTTCTCCAGTTCTCTTCCACGATCCCTATTGCACGTGCTCTCCTCTCTCTCTACCCCTTACCACACTTCCTCTCTTGCCTTTTCTCTACAAGATTGCGTGTGGCATGAATTTCCCCATCCATGGTCAGGTCTGGGAGCTTTTACGGATGGGCGGTTCACCCCCATCCCCTCATTAACTCTTGAGGAACCTCACCACCTACCAATCTGACGAGAAATCCATTCCAGGGTCAGAGAGTTGCTTTGGTCTTTGAGCAAGTAAAAACCAGTACAGTACTGGCTCGGTGTAAGTTAACGCAACCATTCCAGGTCCCTTCCACCACCTTTCATTAGCCATCATGGTCTCTTTTAGCACATCCCTCCTCCTAGTAGTCATGCAACACATAATCATAACATAATTTACATTCATCGACCTTTTATACAAGGGTCCGTCAAATCAAACATTCACATCTTTGAGTTTGCCATAGTTCTTGGCCAATATAGTTATTTTTACATACTGGGGGAAACAAGGTCTTACAGGAGTCCTCTTTTTGACGATGCTTGGGCTCCTATAGCTAATCCTTTCTCCGACATTATTCTCTCAGTCATTAAGCCAATCAAAACTTCTTCAACTACTTTCTCAACAACGTTGAGTTCGTCCGACATACAAGCTTGGGTCAACTAGCTTGGGTGTGAAATGAATTCAAAGACTACAGTGAACGGTATGGGAGCAAGGAAATGATCACAGGGTGAATTAATCTCAGGTTTCATGATCAAATTATCACTTAGAAAAAATTATTCTCGGTGCGTGGTGTGACGGACTAAGTAGGGACACTTAGCAATGGTCTACTTGCAATGGGTATGAGGTTGCATTAACTTATGTTCTGTCTTTTATGGTACGGTCAAATGGTCTAGTGGCGAGCCATAAATGATTTCCAACCCATTCGGAGTGGAAGTCGAATGGTTATATTAGCTTCCAATGGTTATATTACTTTGACTCAATGAAGTGGCATATGTCGTTGTTTTGATATCCCGGTGAAGCTCCAATTCTGCAAAGTGTCTTGCTGCGAGGTACCCTCTGGGATATTTTGTAATTTTTCAATCTTAGCCTTCTTCTTACTTAGATTTCTAGCCTTCTTTCCAGTGAGCTTCGTCTCAGTGATTCTCTTCCCATTTTGATTCTTATTTTCCTCGGACATAGTCACTTCGTGCTGGTGAGATTCTCTCCTAGGGTTTAGGTATATCACTTCTTCTTTATCTGGGGTAGAAATTTCGGCCTTTTGTGTAGCTTTGGCCTTGACATCTAGGCTTCTAGTGTCATATGGCTTCGAGCGGTTCTCCTGTTCTTCTATCAACTATGCGATCCTTTTAGTCATGAAATATTTTAACTCTTGTCTCTGATGTTCTAAAACCTCTTCTTCTTCCTTCTTTCTATATTGATCTCTTTTAATCCAAGGTTTTTCGAGTAGCATAGTAAACGGGGTGTTGTCCTCAATCAATTTGATAATCTCAAAATCTTCTTTTGTCAAAGTTTTATTGACTGTCATAGGTATCTGAGCGAGTTTTCCACATAACATCATCAGTTTTCCTCTGAATAGTCTTATTCCTCCCAACGAAGGAATCATGGCAGGCTTCCCTATAGCTTCCCAAGTTCTTTCTGGCATAATGCTCACTTGTGTTTCTTCATGGCAGGCATAAGTCCCCTTTATTCTTGCTTCGACTTGCTCCTTTTCTTTGAAGATATCTGGTAATTGGACATCTTTATGTTCCTTCAGGGTTTCTTTCATCTGTATTAATACTTTCTCTGATTCTTGTTGGGTTTCTTCCTTTTCTGGATCTGCCTTATGGTCTTCTTGATTCAGATTTATCCTTTCAAGCTTAGCGATCATTCTAGGGAAATCCAATACCTCGTGGTCCCTAAATTTGCAACATAGACAACTAGGTCTTCTACCAGGGCATTCCTTAGCTAGATGGCCTGGTTTTCTGCAACTGTAACATATGATTAATCCTCTCTTTCTTTTAAATGATCCCCAACCTCTTTTGTACTATGCACTAGAATCGTGATAGCTAACCTACAGAAAATTATTTCTAGGATCCTTCATCCATTTGTTAGTCCAAAAATTCTTTCTATGCATAGGTATAACATATCTATCATTATACTTATCAGATATATTCATATCAAACTTTATTTCATCTATTAGTGCCCTAGTTTTTAAGCTAGGACATAATCTATCAAACATACCTAGATCCATGCTCTAGAAACAAAAAAAAAATTCACTTGTCTTACTTCTACAGAGCACAAAGCTTCCAGATATAAGAACTTTTGACTATTCTTACCTCTATTAGAGCACATAGCTTACAGATCTTACCTCTTTTCTGCAGATCTTACCTCTTTCTTTCAGAAATTTCCACTTTTAATTTTCTTAGAGCATAGGGGCAGACCCAGGGTTCAACGCTCAAGAGCACACCAACAAAGCCCTAACTATTGGCCCTTTCGGAAACACCTGCAAAGAAGATGAAGTCTCACCCGAGGTAGAGGCATGGGTGGTTTAAAGACTTAGGTGTCTGCAACCTTAGCTAGGACACAGATCTGTGATTATATCATTTACAGAGCACTTAGCATCGATCATTCGTCAATATTCAACCCTTATTATACTTCGCAGATAGCACAAAGCATCGCGGTGTACACTCAGATCTATAGTATTTCAGTACTTAACCATAGTAACCTAGATCAGATCCAGTAGATCAACACTAAGCATCCTCATACACATCAGATCTAACAATCATATATATCTAGGAATCACAGAGCATAAGTGGATATATCAAAGCAAATAGCATAAGCAAAAACACGTTGAATCAAATCATAGAGCATAACACACAGATTTACATGGTTCACCCCCACCCTGGGGCTATGCCCATAAGAGCTTCTTATTTATTATCGTCTTCAATCTGTTACAAGCAAAAATCCTCCAAAACCCTTCTTCGCATAGGAGAGAATATCTCCGCAGCTCTCTAGATCCTTCTTCCTCGCATTACAACACTTAGCTTTCTATAGCAACCTCATAGTAACTTGCACTTAGCCTTGCAAGCCTTACACAATTCACACAGAGCACTTATTCAACATCACATAGATGCACTACCAATTGCACTAAGAAATCATATCTACTATTTCTTACATTTCCTATCCTTCTATTTATACATTACAAAAGTGGGCCTAATCGTGGGTAAACCCATGGGAAAACATCCCTTTCCCATTAAATTAACCCAAAACCCTAAAAGGGCCCAAAATTGGAATGAGATCCCATGATCTTTGCTTCGCATGGCGCTCCATCTTTGACAGGATGTCGAAGCCCAAAAATGGTCAAATATGACCAAGTGTTCCTCAAAACTTGGTCAAGGGCCAACACTCGACTCCTTGGCTTTCAACTTCAGTGAACAATTGGCATGCCTTCTCTTGTACTAGTTGAATTCGTTGAGATATTTCCATCACTTTTCTCTGGATCGTGTGCATCTGTTGTTGGGCCATGTGCTACTCTAGAAACCTCTTCATTCTTTCAACTGGTGTTAAGGCCTTCAGTTGCACCTGTAGCTTATCTGCGTGCTTCTTTTCTTCCTAGAGTTGTGACTCCAGCACCTGTAAATCTATATTTTCTATAAGGTTTTCATATGTCTGAGCGGTCATGGAGATCAACTTCTTGCACTCCAAGGCAAGGGCTTTCATTCTGCCAACTGCACTACCTGCAGTTGCCTCCCTTAGGTCTCTGATTTCTTGAGGAGTCTTGGGCATGGTACGAATTTCCATATCTGTGATGCACTGCGGGATTACTTCTTCGAGTTGCACCACCTGCTGTGGGACTCATTCCTCAGTTTTCATTTCTATGACTGTCACAGAGCGAAGTGCGTTGTGAATCCTTTCCCGTACTTCAAGTTTCTCTGCAAGCAATTGTTCCTTGTTTTTCTGTAGCGTTTCTTTCTCCTTGTCCCATTTTTCTTGTAGAGTGAGATTTTCCTTTTCTGTGGTACTTCTGTGGTCCTCAAGGTCTTTCTATACTTGCACTAAATCCTGGGTGGCTTGTGTTGTCTCTTCTTGAGCTCTTTGAAGGTGATCTTTGACTGTATCAGCAATTCTATGTAGTTGGGATGGCTCATCACCTAATTTTGGTGTTCTTGATGGTAGGGGCGCAATGGAAACTACATGGCTAGACTGTATTTCTTGTTGTACGCCTTGAAGCTCGTCCCTGATGTGACTGAACACTTCCTCCTACTTGGCTTCCTGCTTTTTTTCTATCTCTAGCGAAGTATCGTTCAATACAACGACTATGAAGTTGAAGTCATCCGGAGTGAGAACAGTCTCAAACTTGGTTCTAGTTGCCTTATATTTCTCCCTAGATGAAGGATTTGGTGGGGTAACCTTCCTTTTCTTGGAGGGATCCTCCTCCTCTCTAGGCAGTGTAACTTCGCCTTTATTTTGCTTGACTTCTGTGCTACCTGGCTCTCCACCATCACCTCCCTACTTAGGTGAGATCGAAGTGGTCTTCACAGAAGTACTATTAATATCTTGAACTTATTCATCTTTCTTGGTCTTACTTGGTCCAGGGGTATCATGCACAGGTTCTGGACTATCTATATCAAAAATATCCATGGGGTCTGCTAAGATGAGGAGGTATGCCGACCACTCCTTGGTGATTTCTTCTAGGTCTTCTTCTATTAACTTATAATAGGACTGTAATTGTTGCTTGTTCTCGTCAACATGCACTATGATGTATATAAAATTCTTGTCTGCAATGAACTTCATTAGGGGCCAAAACCTATAGAGGGTGTTCGGAGTGATGCATGCTGTAGACTGGATTGTGATCTTCAATTGATTGTAGTAGGTGTGGAAGACAACATTAGATTTCCACTGCTTCTTCATATCACTCGAGTACCACAAGGTACTAAACTTCATAGACAAATGTTCAAAGGGATCAATGTCTAGGAAGTTTGCACCTTCCAGCATCTCCCATGCGATGAAAGTTATAAATATGAGAAGCCAGTTGAAGTGGAACTCATATCCTTGGTCCTGCGCTCCTCTACAATCAAGCTCTAGCTGGTTCATGAGGTACTACACCCAATTCATCTGTAGTCCTTCTGCGCACTTCCCGGTGAGGTCAACAACGAATCCAGTTACTTGGGTGGGCCGATTCTTGTGAACTAGCTTGCCTGTGATCATCTGACATGCGAGGCACACTGCGCTGCTCTGGATAGAGGCTACCTTGTAACCTCACATATCCTTCTCTACATCGCCATAAGTCTCTTTTATTCGTTGGGATAATGCTTGGTCTGAGGTCTTTCCAGGGTAAAACTCTTGTGGATCAGGGCCTTGCATGCTCAGCCCTGTGATCTGATTGATCAAGGTTGGATCCACAGTGATGTGATGGTTCAACCATAAGTATCCTTCGTGGTAGCAGGAAAACAACAATTTCACGCATGCGTTTACTACCTGGTGTTGGTTGAAGTGCAGGATATTCATCACTTTAAGCAGTGTGGACTGCGCGAGGTTCTGGGTCCATGGCTACGAGATAATCTTTGAATTCTTGACTTTGGTCCTGGTCAAGTACTTATGTGGGGCAAGCATGTTGTAACCTTTCCGGTCTCCAATATTGAAGTCACTAAATTTCAGTGATGTGAGATTATCCTGGTCGGTGTGAACTGCGCGCACCCCTTTTGGAAGGTAAGCAGTGATCATGGAATATTCGAACTCTCAGGGTACATTGTCACGGTTTATGGCGCTGCTCAGAGGGGGTAGATAGGCAGGTAGAATGCTCGGAATCATCTTGGCATTGGCAAGGTCATCTCTGTTCTTAGTACGTTTCTCATCGGATGGCCGGGATGGACCAGCATGAGCAGTGGATGGAGGGGATGTCAGTCCTCTCATGGATGATGCCTGTAATCCTGTGGATAACCCTCGCTCTGACATGACTCTCTCATTTCTTAGCTCAAGGAAAACTTATGTTACAGATTCTTCGGTAGCAGTAAGTTCGTCGGACATACATGCTCAGGATAAAATAATAAGGTTCACGATGGTCTTAGATACTGCACTAGAGTGAATAGAAAGAGCGCAATGAGCACTGTATACAATTGCTAATATGTGGGCTTCAAATTCTCAGTTGGCAAAAGTGTTCTTCGTTCATTGTGTGAGGAGATAAATAGGCAGTCTTGACAATGATTTACTTGAAATGGTTATGAGCCTCATTAACTCTTCTTCTGTCCATTATGGCATGGTCCAACGGTCTGGTGGCGAACCATAAATGCTTTTCCAGTCATTCGAAGAAGCAGTCGAATGGATATACTGGCTTCCAATGACTATATTTCTTCGCCATAGCGAAGTGGCATATGTCGTTGTTCTGATATCCTAGCGAAGCTCCAATTCTACAAATTTTCTTTCTGCGAGGTACCCTCTGGAACCTGTTGTAACTTCTCAATATTGACCTTCTTCTTACTTAGCTTCCTATCCTTTTTCTCCGCGAGCTTTGTCTCGGTGGTTCTTTTCCCATTTTGATTCTTATTTTCCTTGGGCATAGTCACTTCATGCTACTGAGATCCTCTCCTACGATTCAGGTGTGTCACTTCTTCTTTGTCTGGGGTATAAATTTCAGTCTTTTGTATGTCTTCCGATGTTCCTATAGCTTCGACATCTAGGCTTCTAGTGTCAGGTAGCTTCGATCTTTTCTCCTGTTATTCAAGCAAATATGCAATCTTTCGGGTCATGAAATATTTTAATTCTTGTCTCTTTTGTTCTAAGACTTCTTCTTCTTCCTTCTTTCTAGCTTTATCTCTATCAATCCAAGATTTTCCTAGTAACATGGTAAATGGGGCATTGTCTTCAACGAATTTAATAATCTCAAAATCTTCCTTTGTCGAAGTTCCATTGACTGTCATAGGTATCTGAGCGAGCTTTCCACATAACATCATCATTTTTCCTCTGAATAGTCCTATTCCTCCTAATGAAGGGATCATAGATAGATTCCCTATATCTTCCCAAGTTCTTTATGGCATAATGTTCACTTGTGTCTCTTCATCAAGGACATAGTCAATGTCAAAGTCTCCTATTCTTGCTTCAATGCATTCTTTTTCTTTGAAAATCTCTGATAGTCTAACATATGGGTGGTCATTCAGGGTCTATTTCATTTGTATCAATACCTTCTTTGGTTCTTGCCGGGGTTCTGCCTCTTTTGGATCTACCTTATGTTTTTCCTGATTCAGATTCATTTCTTCCAGCCTAGCGATCATTCTAGGGAAATCCAATACCTCATGGTCCATAGCTTTGCAACAAAGACAACTAGATTCTCAGCTAGGGAATTCCTTAGCAAGATGTCCAGGTCTTCTGCAACTGTAACAGAGGGTCACTCCTCTCCTTCTTTTAAACGATCTCCAACTTCTTCTATACTGCACACTAGGATCATGGTAGCTAATATGCAAAAAATTCTTTCTAGGATCCTACATCCATTTGTTAGTCCAAACATTCTTTCTATGCATGTTAAGAACCAAATATTAATATAGCATAGAAAAACCTCAGAAAAAGTACTCAACGCCTTGAAAAAGAGATAATTTCAGATAATAAGCCTCTTCGAGGGGGCAACCTCCTTTTACCCCACTTAAATGTTCAAGTACAAGATGA
>SNQJ01S0033728.1:12241-68813 GCA_010110895.2 Picea sitchensis
ATATGAGAGATAGTGTGGGTGTGGAGAGAAAAATTAGAATAATTGAAGAGGATTTGAGTTAATACAGTCAGATGTCTAGAGAGGTGATGCGGGTGTATAGAGATGTGATAAAATCATGGTTACGATGGTGTAATGGTGTTCTGGATTGAATATCATATCTTGAGCGTAATTACATTATCCTAAAGTCTAGACATTGCACTTGCAAGGATATGATCATTACAAAAACATGAAGAGAATATTTTGCAAATGATGTGATGATCATTCTAGCTTTTATGAGGGTTTGAATGGTGGAATATTGATTTGGATATCGTAATTTATTAAATACGATCCTTGTAGTAATATGAACCGGTGAACATAAGGAGCTCTGTATTATATATACTTTTTGAAACTATTTGTATGAGCACTTTCTTGGTAGAAGGATTTTTTGTTTGACAGTAAGAATGTAGATGAATACATTGTACAAGACCTAATCCTTTCATGACATATTTGTACAGAAGAAACTTTGTTTTGGATATTTAAGATATATTGTTTTAGATTAAAAAGGATAAGCTAAATGCAACTCAACATTTTTAGTGAACAAATTCAAAAATAAGGGTGGTAGGGTGGAGATAGGAATGATTGAGTCGGTGATCAATTAATGGGTTGATTCCTGAAGTCATTGAGTTTTTTCTCAAGAGGATTGGTGTGCTTATCTACTTGCAGTTCAGTTCCTAAAGTCATTGATTTGGTGCTCAAGAGGGTCGGTGTCCTCATATGTTTGTAGGTTGGTGCCTACATAGGATTGGTGTTCTCATCCATTTGTAAGTTGGTGCATTTTTGTAGGTTGGTTCCCATATAGGATTGGTTTCCTCATCCATTTTCAATTTGGTGCATGTTTATAGGTTGGTGCCTACATAGGATTGGTGTCCTCATCCATTTGTAGGTTGGTGTCTGGTTTATGAGTTGGTGCTCATAAGAGGATTTGTGTCCTCATATACTTGTAGGATGGTGCCTATAGAGGATTGGTGCCCTCATTGATAGTTATTCATACATCAATTGATATTCATCTAGAAATATTTTTAAGGTCTTCAAAATCTCGGTTTCCACCTCTACATTTGTAAATGTGTTGAATATTGTCTGTGATTATGATGAGTACATGTATGATATAACTAACTACAAGTATAAATCCTAACTATGTTTTGAAATCAAATCATAATAAAATGTAATAAAATAATACAATATTGATTCACCCCCCTCTCAGTACTATTAAACATTTCAACAATTGGTATCAAAGAAATTTCCTTTAGAAATAATCTAACTAATGGAAGGAAGATCCCAACAGATCACATGGATAAACAAGAGAGACTATTCTTAAGGAAATATCCATACTTTGATGGAACAAATTATGCCTTCTGGAGCATCAGAATGAGAGTGTATCTGCAGTCACTAGGACATGATGTCTGGGAATCAATCAAGAATGGTTATGCAACTCCATCAAATTCAATTTTTGACATAGGTACAAAGAATCTCAGTGACAATAACTCAAAATCCATGAATCCAATTCTGGAAGGATTATCAAAATCATAATTCACCAAATCTATGCACTACAAATATGCAAAGGTGATGTGGGATAAACCAAAGAACACTTATGAAGGAGATTATAAAGTCAAGAAATCATAACTACAAACTCATAGGAGTCAATTTGAAAGCCTGAAGATGGATGAAGAAGAAAACATTGTAGCATATCTTCTTCACGTGGATGGAATTGTAAACATCGTTAGAGGCTTAGGTGAACCAATTGATGAAAAATTCATTGTGAAATAAGTACTCAGGTCACTTCCTATGATATTCAATCCTAAGATATCAACTCTTGAATATAGAAAATATTTGGACAAATTAACAATGGATCAATTGTATGGAATTCTTACAGCCTATGAGATGTGAATAGGAAAAAAATAAGTACCTAATAAGGAAGCAACATTCAATGCCTCAAAGAAGACTAATAGAAGAAAACAAAAATCAAGTGACAACTCAAATGGTGATTGTAATACAAAAGAATCCAACTTTGAAAGAAGGATCCAGAGAGGAACTAGAAAATATAAAGGTATGCTTCCTTTCAAATGTTTCAATCGCGGTGGAGTAGGACATGTTCTTGTCAAATATCCTCATAATAAGAACATGGATAACAAAGATCAAGATAAATTTAACCCTAAATAAATAAGGAAGGGAAAAAGTCAAACGAACAAATACTTCCACATGAAAAAGAAGAACCTTTATTTCAAAGAGGACTACTAATCATCTTTTGAAAGTGATGAAGAATTTGAAGATGATGTTCTCTTCATGGTCCAAGAAACAAAGTCCAATGACGATCAGGACAATAACAACATCCCAAATATTGGAGAAAATGATGATGTGTATGTTGACCATGAAGGATAATTAATTTGTTCCCTACATGAAATAGAAAGGATCGGAAGAAAGAATGGACAATTGAAGGAAAAATTTCCATACAATTATGATTTGGCTTCTCAACTAGAAGAACATAAGAAAGTTGAAGAGGAAATAATGAGTCAACTGCAAAACAAACAAGAATATTGTGATAAACTTGAAAAAGAAAATGCTACCCTAATGAAGGGAATCAATGTACTTATAGCTCAGCTGAACAATAGTAAAACATTTGAACAAAGTTCCATGTTTTTAGACAATATGCTCAATAATAAAAGATCACCATTCAATAGAAATATACTTTGTTACAATCCAAAACCCACATTATAGAGAACCAATTAAGAACCCAAGATATATGTCATGGAACTAAACAATATCACTGAACAAAATGAGAACACCAATGAATCAAACCCTGATCAACAAAAGCCAATTCTCCTTCACAGGAAGAATGAATTCAGAAAGGTGATGACACCAAATGAACATGTATGAATACCTATTTCTTGGTAACTGTTTTCATGCAACAATTTTGGACATAAGTCAATATACTATAGAGCATATCCAATAAATGACAAAAGAATAAATGGAGGTAGGTACAAGGCTCCAAGAAATAACTATGTGAATAACAAAGTCAAAAATCATGTTGACAACATAAACAAAATTTATTTTCTCCACTATTTAACTACGATATTGAATTCTATAAATTCCATGATTTTGGCCACAAAGCTCAGGATTGCAAAATTTGTAAACAGACTCCTATTGAGAAACAAACTGTTGTCAACCATACCATCAAAGTCTGGAGGAAGAAACAAGAGAATAGTTCTCAAAAAGAATGTTATTTAGCAATTCATGCTCAAGACAAAGAAATGTATTGGTACATAGATAGTGGATGCTAAAGGCATATGACTGGTGATAAAAAAGAAAAATTATGCTAAAGAGAGAGAAGGGAGTAAGTGTTTCATTTGGAGATAATAAATCTACCAAGATAGATGGGAAAGGTAAAGTCATCTTTGGAAGTCAGAAGGCCACAATAGAAAATGTTCTGCTAGTTTAAGATTTAAATCATGACCTTCTAAGTGTCATCTAGTTGTGTGGCCAGGGACACAAAATCTAGTTTAAATCCCAGGAATGAAAAATAAGAAAACAAGACACTGGAAGATTGGTAGAAACAACAATGAAAACTCCAAACAATGTATATATTATAAATAAAATTGGAAGAGAAGTATGTTGTGTGGGATAAACAGATGAAATCTTGTTATGGAATAAGAGAATGTGACATTTAATCTTTGACAACTTAGTCAAGGTTAGTAAAAATGAGGTAGTAAAAGGCATGACAAAAATCATGAGACTCTCAAACCCAATTTGTAAACATTGTCAACATGGGAAACAAACAAGAGTGAGATTCAGAACTAAGGAACATTCAATATCAATACCATTGGAACTCATCCACACTGATCTTTGTGCGTCAAACAAATCACAAATTCTGCAAGGTAACCACTAATTCATATTGTTCATTGATGATTACACAAGAATGACTTGGGTAGCCTTTCTCAAGCATAAATCAGAATCCTTTGGGAATTTTAAGGCACTCAAAGAATTAGTTGAAAATGAAACATATTTGAAGATCAAATTCCTAAGGTCAGATAATGGAGGAGAATTCACCTGAGATGAGTTTAATGAATTCTGTGAAGATCATGGAATAAGAAGAAACTTCTCAGCAGCAAGAAATCCTAAACAAAATGGAGTGGATGAAAGGAAAAACAAGATTGTATAAGAAATATCCAGAACTATGCTAAATAAAGCTAAACTGTCATATATATTTTGGAGGGATGTAGTCTACACAACTGTCTATATTTTGAATAGAGAACACCTCCAAGGTAATAGTGACAAAACTCCATATGAATTATGGAAAGGAAGGCCAACAAATTTCAAACACCTTAATTTTTTTGGAAGCAAATGATACATAAAAAGAGATGATGACAACCTTGGAAATTTTGACTCTAGATGTGATGAAAGTATTTTCCTTGGGTAATCCTCTCAAAGAAAAACTTACATATGTTTAAATATGATATTAGAAAAGATGTTTGAAAGTGCAAATGTAAGAATGGATGATGAAAATCCTGGAAGGATGAAGATGCAAAAAAATGACTACCCAACAATAACGAGCTATAATTATGAAGATAAAGGAAATGAGTAAGATAATGCATAAGAATAATAAGAAGAGAAAGATTATGAGAAATATAATGAAGAAGAAGAAGAGGAAGCTCCTAGACAAGACACAAAGACCCCCTCGAGATATGTTCAAAAGAACCACCCTGAAGAACTGATTCTTGGAGAAAACAACAAAGGTGTACAAACAAGAAGGCAATTGATAAAATCACCAGAACATGCAAATTTGTCCCATTATGACATTAATCAAGGGTTATGTTGGATCGTGACATTCCTGAATGGTTGATGGCTATGTTTGATTGTGCTATTCCTCAATGGTTATGTGACATTGAGACATTCATCTTTCTTGACTTGTGTCTGCTTCCTACATTCATGAATGGTTATGTCTCATTATGGTGTCGATCAAATGTGATGTCCATTTCTCACATTCATAAAGGATTTTGTTACATTTTGACATTCATCGAGGGTAATGGCACATTGAATTTGCTTGATTTTGGTTGGTCATTTGGACATTTTTTATTATGGTTTACTATGGTGTTTGATTGTGGTTGGCCAGGGTTGGTTTAATAATATTATTAATAGTTATGTCACATTGTAGAGATTATCAAAGGTGATGTTGTATTGCGATATTCATCAAGGGTTTTGTGGCATTCCAATTTTATTCTTGGTTTTTGTTGGACTACAACAATTGAAAATGGTTATGTCATATTGTGTAAGATATATATATATATATATATATATATATATATATATCATTTTTTTATGTTGGTTGTAGTATGTTCAGTTTGTATATTCATGATTTTTTCTATATTAAGGGTTTTTTCGCATTCCAACGTTAATAAAATGTGATGTGACATTGTGATATTCATAAAGGATTTTTTCCTGTTGCAAAATTTATCGAGGGTTATGTTGGATTGTGACATTCATTAATGGTTATCTCGAATTGCATCATTCATCTGGTTGTGTTAATGACTATGTCACATTACAACATTAATTAAATGTCATGTCACATTGCAATGCCTATTTTTGTCGCATTGTGACTGTTATAGCAAGATTTTCCTCACCATTGTTATCTTGCACAGAGGGCCTTTTTCCATTTCCCTATGCAGACTTATCAGCCCCCTTTTTGATAAATCTAGAGCCAAAATTATATATTTTTCCACATATATGTTTCCTAACTTCTTTGCAAGATGCGTATATGCTTGATGCTCCACTACAACTCGTGTATATCGATATTTGTGCCATAAAATACAAAATGAGGTCGGGTTTCCATGTCATGACAAATGATATCTGATATTTGGCCTTCCATATACTGGAAATGTTCTGACTCGGCCCTTCAGTTGCATTCTGGAGGCTATAAGAGCACAATTTCCAGATATGCAGAAAGAGAGAGAAATCATTCAACTTTAAGAGCAAAGTTACTCTGGAGAAATTACTTCATATTGAGTCTACATCCCTTTGTCCCTCAAGTCTGAACACAATGTTCAACCCCCAATATCTTCCCTTATTGTCAAGAGGATCTCATTATCTCTTTGCTATGAGCTTCCCTTTGGTGGAGGATTGAAGTGGTGGAGACCCAGTTGGAAGGAACTTGGTTTCTTGGTTTCAAACCATGTTGACACAGAAGTCTGTAATGTTGATACTTCTTTTGATCAATTATTAATAGAAATACTCCTTTCCCGTCCTATCGATATCTTGCAAATATATGATTATTATCCATGGGCATGTTTGTAATGTTTATTAATGGATTCTGTTGTTTGATGTGCTAACTCATTTTATATACAGTCACTATATACTTGCATCGCTTGTTTGTTGAGAACTTCTTGCAGGTGTAAAGCTTTGGGTCAAAGTGCTCAACGGTGGAACGACATCAAACGATTGGATCGAGGTAGGCTTCTTCCTCATATTGCACATTAGTTTATATAGCACATGTTGGAATTGAGTTGATTTTTGCAGTCATACCTGTCTTTTGTGGTTTACCCTTGGCCATAGAGAGTTTTTCCCTTGTAACAGAATTGACAACTCCACTGGGGAAAGATCTTCCTTCTAAGGGTTGAAGTATTTTTCCTTCTTACATTTCTCTTGTGCCTTCTTATTTCTTTTCATATCACAGTTGGACAGAGTCTGTTGACTATGGGTCTGAGTTTTCATCCTTTTAAACTTGCCTAGCCTTTTTTTAAAAGATATACGCCCTTTTTTCCCTGACAACCGCATGTATACGCTTGTTGTCCCACTACAAGAGGTGTATATACGCCCTTTTCTCTCGAACAAGAGCGTATACCACTTCCCCCTTGCTTGTTTGCTTGGTTTAGTGACTAATGGGTAGGTTTTGGGGATCACTGATCCTTCTTAGGTATCTGTGGTACCTGTTGAGATTATTTGGGATGACAGGAAACCTTTTTGGAGTTGAATTTTTGGGCGACATCTTTCTCTTTGTTTTTCGTTTTTGATTTGTCCTTGGTAGTTGGGATGTCTACTTAGCTTCTTGGTATTCTGCTTGAGTGATTGATTGTATACACAGTAGAAGTTATATATCAAGTCGCTTATCAGTCCATGCATTTTATTTTTAAATACATTGAAAATACAAAAAAATAGGCATTTTGCATTGGTTGGTATTTTTGTCTTTGAACCTTTATCATTAGCTTAGCAAATTTAGAAAAAGATTTCATTTTACTTCTGAGTTGCAGAGTTAAAATTGAAGATTGCACTGTTTTTATTTAGCATATCATTCACTGAAAAGTTAAAGTTAGGATTTGCATTATATCTATTTTTATTTTCATGCAGAGTCATAACACCATGAGTTTCATTTCCATACCTCTTTGAGTAATCACGGCCAATAAAATTTATTCTTTAAACTAAAATTTATTAGTCACGATTTTATTTTTTAGGGTGCACAAACTAGCCTAGGATTTAGTGCCTTGGAATAAGATTTGAGAGTAAACTTCTCCAAGGAAATTAAATCAACTTATGTGTCTGAGATAGGGAGTTGAGAAATCCATTGTATAATTGGTAATATCAGGAGGCTCCGCTCACACTGGATTTAATCACAAGGTCATGTGAATTTAGTTGAAGGGATAACCCCTGGATACTCACCTAGCGTCAGAGATATTTTTGTGGATTTATTTGTATTTGGGGATCTTGCTAGTGCCCATACCTCTGTGAGAGGTGGTGCTTTCAAGGTTTCGGGCTTTGCTACCCTGTCCATACGATGATTCAGAATTACGACTGCTTGCTTGTGCATCAGTTATATAATGGTTTATTAGTTGCTTGACTTAGGTTTCTCATAGGTTACTTGTAGGGGTTATTCTACTTGTATCCTGAGTCAGATAGGGGTCGGTAAACACACATCCTTTATGGAGGATTACCTCTCCAGGGGGGTATGACTGACTGGTTGTTAAGCCTATGAGAGCCCCTATAACTAATTATGTTACCTCCAAACTTTAGCAGGGAGTCTCATGTCCCTCTTGGATGAGGCATACCTTCTTTAGCGAGGGAGGCCACTTAGCCACTTTAGCCCGTTTGCATGCATATTGGTCGTTTGAATTTTTGGTATGCTCTTTGATTACTAGTTTTCCTTAGGATATATTTTTATTTTTTGAGAGTCATAAGTCATCATGGAGTTGGACCAACTTCCTTGCAAGTCCCATCGGTTGTTACAGTTACCACCGGTTTTCGAGCTATTGCCTTCTAAAAGGCGTAGAGTTATCAGGAGTGGTACACACACATCCACTTTTCAGACTTGTGATCCCACAAGGATGAGTACTGAGTCTAGTATTTAGAACACTGGGAGTTCATCAACTCCCAATCCCACTATAGTTAATTTCACTCCTTCGACACCTGCAGTCACCATAGTTGCAGTGCCAGAGTCCTACACCGGTACTATGGATTGGCCCGTAGTCAATGCTTTGTCTCTTGCCTCTAACCCTTTTGGGGGTTTTGGCCACTCACCGAGTTACAATGATCAGACCATCCCCATGTCTACTGGTCCATTTTCTTATGGTATGCCAAGTTTCACTCTGTAGTCTTCGACTGCCATCCCAACTGTTGGCCATAACGGTAGCCTTGGACTTGGGGGCACCACACCTCCTTACACTCCCTTTACATTTGGTAGATCTCATGTTCCCCAAGTGAATCCTAATGTAGGAAGTGTCCCCTTCCCTAACCCCAGGTCTAATCCTTCTATGACTATAAGGAACAACCAATATGGCAGACAAGTTCCACCCTATATTCCTATCCCCTCGGTGTCGAATTCGAGCGATACTTTTGGAATAACGAATCCACTTCAATCCTCCAGATTCCCACCCGGAGGAGGTCAGTATTATGTCTTGGACACCCCCCAACCTGGATCTAATCCAGTTGGGGGCATTTTTAACAACCCTCAGTTTGGAGCTAATCCAACTGGGGGCAATTTTCATAACCCTTATCAGAACATTCCTGCTGGAATGATGCCCAATCCATTTTTCACGAATCCACACAGAGGAGGGTCTTTTAATTCCAGACAAGGTTCTGGTCCTTACCAGAACCCTAGATGGAACACATCTCCTAATACTCAGTCTTTTGCAGGAGGATGGGGTTAGGTGTCGCAGCCCCATATTCCCTTTCTAGCCACGCTTAATTTACCACATTTGTCTAAACTAATGAATGACCCGGTGAGTCATGATCCCACATGGCCCCCTGTCCCCACCAAGCTTCTGTCATACATTCCAAATTTTGAAGGTAAGAATGGAGAGGACCCTGGTGATCACGTCATTATTTTTCACATCTGGTGCTCATCGAATTCATTGAATCACAATTCTATTAGATTACGATTGTTTCAGTGCACTCTTATCGGGATTGCATCACAATGGTATATTGAGCTACCTAGGGGAACATATGGGTATTTTCAATAGTTAGTGCTAGCCTTTCTTAACCATTTTCAACTACCCATTCATTACGATGTTGGCCTTGAACTTTTTTCAACTTTACGCTAGGGTTCTGACACTCATATTTCAGACCATATCTAGGAATGGGCAGGCGAAGATGGTTAGTTAAGAATCCCATACCCCCGGCCTTTCTTTTAGAATGGTTTTTAAAATCTTTGAACGATCCTATTTCAAAGGATGTTGCCACTTCCGGGGTCTTCATTGAGGAAGAGGCCATTTTTAGAGCCCATCAATTCAATTTGTTCTATGCTCAGTCTGGGATGTTATACCACCCTCTTCCCGACGCACCACAGTCAACTCATGATCCTAGACAGGGTCCTGGGCCCCATGCCAATGGCATTGTGGGGTCCACCAATGTAAAGTCCACAGACTCAGAAACAAAGTCTGCTGGAGGACCAACTTCATCTAGATCCTCCAAACCCACCCAATTGGCAGATGTACATTCTGTGCAGTCATCGAAAAACCCAGATGGGAATAAACAGAAAGGCTGGAATAATCATAAAGGTGGGAAGAATAAATCCAAGGACAAGAATAATAATGGAAAACAGAACCATAATGCTGGAGAGGGCACGAAATAAAAGTGTAAGGTTAAGTTTCCTTGTAAAATTTGTACAGATGATCACCTTACACACTTATGCCCCAAACTTGCAGAAGCTGCGAGGCTTTTAAATATTCCACCTGCTGTGCTAACGAATCCTTTTCCTTACAACCAACACTTAGCCTCGAGTTCTTAGAAAACCGAAAATGTGTCTAGTGGGAGTCAAAACCCACCATCGCAAGATGACAAGCATATTTGTATCAATATGATCGATGCAAAAATCGATATAGCCACTCGTTCTCGAGATTACATCTCTTCAAAAGATAGTACCAGCCTAGAAGCTCCTCCTCCACCCCTGGAGACAAATTTATAGATCGAGAAACCAAAGCCACCACCTTGTATTCTGAAAGGAGTATTCAAGAACTCTACCCATAACCCTAATGCTAAAGTCGTCCATAACTACTCTATTGTTGAGGATCTGGGCCAAACACCTTGCGCGATGTCTTCTTTGGAGGTACTCCAGATGTGTCCATCACAGAGGAATGCCTTACTCTCTTCCTTAGGAGCTCTAGAACCTAGTGGCTCTAAGATCATCAAGTTCGATGTCATGGACGTGAAGCCTCGCTTACCCTACCATGTGGCTTTCCAAATCCACATGAAGTATTCTAAATATACCATCAAACAAGTGGTCGTTGATGAAGGTGTTGCCACTTGCGTGATGTCCTTATCTTGTTGGAAAGCTATTTGTTCTCCAACCCTTTCAAAGTCATTGACCATGTTGACCGCATTCGACGATCATTCCTTCCGCCCTCGTGGTATTCTCCTTGCCTTTCCGGTCTAGTTAGGTGGGAAGATGGTATAAGTGGAAGTAGAGGTAGTTGATGCACCTCTTGATTATAACCTGTTACTAGGTCGCAATTGGACTTATGCTATGGTCATCGTCGTCTCGTTCGTTTTCTGCACGCTTTGTTTTCCTTATCAAGGAGAGATTGTGACGATTGACCAGTTATCCTTTGTGTACTCTAGCCCGAATTCATCTGTTGGATCGTCGATCCCTATGGTCAAAAATTCTCATCCAATAACTGATAATATTGGTGTCGGAATGTATTCTTCCCTCATGGGTACTTTCGACTTCTCGGCACCGATTCACCACATTTATGCCATGTCCAGTACGCCCGCTTCAGTAGAGAGATCCATCCCTTTCCACACTTTTTATTTCAATGACCCTTGGACCCTACCTTCTCCAAATTCATCGATTGAAGATCAGTCACATGCTAGCATGGCTATGCCACTATTGGAAATAGAGATTTCATATCAAGCTATCCTTAACTCTTCTGTCGATCCCGATCCTATTCCCTCGCAGATGGTCGAGGAGGATCCAGCTCTCAGGCCCATGTGGGCCACTTCATTATCTTGTTCACATGATTTCTTGGATGAGACTTTGCCTTCAGACAAAGCCATCCTTGAAGCCATGAATGTTTCCGAGAGACCTTGGGATGATATGCATCATCGATCTTATTTTCTCCCAAGTCTTGAAAAAATTGAGCAAGATGATTTTGGATCTACCCTGAGTGAGATAGTCGATCACGCTGTAGTTTCGTTTGATACACATGGAATTTATGCCAAAGGGAATATGGAGAGTATTTCTCCCACCGTCCAGATCGACATCTCTCGTACCCCTAGCAAGATTGAAAACGTAAATATAGGTGTAGATTGTTCACCAAAAGAGAGTCTAATCTACACCAACCTCTTCAAATAATTTCGAGACATATTCGCTTGGTCATATGAAGAGATGTCAGGGATCGAACCCCATATTGTCGAACATGAGATTAGGACTTACCCAGACGCTAAACCCATTTGACAACGTCTCAGAGCTGTTAATCCTAGGAATCCCCTCGCTATTAAGGCAGAGGTAGAGAAGCTACTTAATGCCAGCTTTATCTACCCAGTTCCCTTGACCGAATGGGTATCCAACCCCATTCCCGTGAATAAAAGGAAAGGAACCATCTGTGTGTGTATGGAATTTCATGACCTGAATAAGGCCTTTCCTAAAGATAACTTCCCCACCCCTTTCACTGATCAGATTCTCGATGAGTGTGCGGGAAGAGAAATATTTTCTTTTATGGACGGATTTTCAGGCTATAACCAAATCGAGATGAAACCCAAAGACCAACATAAGACGACATTCATATGTCCTTGGGGAACATTTGCATACCAGAAAATGCCTTTCATCTTGAAAAATGCTGGAGAAACCTTCCAACAAGCCACAACTTTCACTTTTCATGATCTCAAACACATAGTCAAAGATTACCTTGATGATCTTGCTTCTCACTTTCGCAAGAGAATGGATCATGCTACACACCTTCGACTGGTTTTTGAAAGATGTCGCTACTATAGAATCTGACTCAAACCTCATAAATGCATATTTTGTGTTAGACTTGGCCGTCTTTTAGGATTATTAGTCTATGAGACAAGGATCATGGTAGATCCACTTAAGGTTGAGGAAATTATTCAGTTGCCTCCCCCGTGCACGATTAGATAGCTTCAAGGTTTACAGGGAAAAGATAAATTTTTTCGTTGGTTTATTGTGAATTATGCTAATATCACTAAGGGTTTCATGCGCCTATTGAAGAAAGACACCTCGTTTATCTGGGATGAGCGAGCCCAAATGTATTTTGACACTTTAAAGAAATCCTTGGTATCAGCCCCTCTGCTGAAATATCCCAATTACAATAGAGATTACTTGTTGTATATCATCACATCTGAAGAGACCATTGGTATGGTTCTAGTTCAGGAGGATGATGAGCTCCACGAGCACATCATCTACTATCTCAGTCTAAATTTAGTCGATCCTGAACGAAATTACTCACATGTTGAAAAGCTAGCTTTGGCTACCATCACGCAGTCCAACGTTTACGACACTATATATTTCTTTGCAAAACTACTAAGGTTGCCGATATTAATCCATTTCAATACGTCCTCACTAGATGTATCATAGGCGGAAAATATAATAAATGGATTGTCATCCTACAAGAATTGTATCTCAACTTTGCTTCGGCCAAGTCCAAGAAATCACTACTTTTTGTAGAGTTAATATATGATTTCCCACGATTAGATGAAGATGTTATTAATGTCGATTCATTCACGGATGAACACATTTTCCTTGTCTCATTGTTTGACCCCTGGTATGGAGATATTGTTTTATGTCTTCAAACCTTGAATTTCGCTCAGCATCTCTCGTGAGATGATAGACGACGTGTTAGATAACAAGCCAAAAAGTATACAATTGTCGGTGACACTTTGTATCGTCGAAGAATAGATAGCATCTTACATCATTGCTTAACTCACGAAGAAGCCGAGTTAGTCCTTAATGATTTCCACAAAGGGGCTTGTGGAGGTCACCTATCTGGGCTTGCAACAACCCAAAAAATATTCCGAGCCGATTACTTTTGGCCCACCATATTTAAAGATTGTATTAAAGCGGTTAAGAAGTGTCACCCCTGCCAGGTGTTCAATCGAAAAATGCACTCACACCCAGCCTCTCTCCACCCAGTCATTATCGTCGGTCCCTTCACTAAGTGGGGAGTAGATTTCATTGATTGCAACCCAACTTCAGTTGGGGGGCATCAACACATTATCGTGGTTGTCGACTACTTCACCAAGTGGGCCGAAGCCATGGCTACTGTGAAATCTGATGGGAAGACTGTAGCTTTTTTCATATTCAACCAAATTATCGCTCGGTTCGGTATCCCGAGTGAGATTGTCACTGATCATGGTAGTCATTTTCAAAACAAAATGATGATAGAACTAGCATCTAAGCTGGGGTTTAAACATGATCACTCGTCTCCTTATTACCCCCAGGAAAATGGGCAAGTAGAGGCCGTCAATAAGTCTCTCAAGACCATTTTTCAAAAAATTGTCAGTCGGAGCAATTCCAACTGGCACATCATGTTATATCCTGCACTTTGGGCATACCAAACCTCGGTTAAGACTGCCACCGGTTTTTATCCTTTTTAGTTAGTACGCAGTGTGGAGTCGATACTTCCCATTGAATGCGAAATCCCTTCTCTCAAATTGGCAGTTGATCTCCTACCCGACACTTCAGATTTAGAGTGACGCCTTGTACACCTAGAGAGTCTTTATGAGCAACATCGAGACACCTTTATGGATATCGAGGAAAACAAGAAACATGTCAAGGTTTAGTATGATAAGTTTGTCTATCCCCGGTTGTATGCTGAGGGTGACTTGGTCCTCTTGTATGACCAAGCCAAAGAACCGCTAGGGGAAGGAAATTTTAAACCCATGTGGCACAGTCCTTATATCGTGCAACATGTTCTAGAAAAATGAGCCTACGAGTTGGAAGATTATGAAGGGAATAAATTGGTTGAGCCCAGAAATGGGCTCTACTTAAAAAGGTATTACGCTTGAGCCCTGGGCTTGGGCGAAACCCTTTGTATACTAATGTAAATTTAGTGTATATACACCTTTTCCCCTTTTTTGTCTTTGGCTTGCTTATCGAGTTTTCCCTTTTGTTGGCAGATTTCAACCGAAATCTCTGGTCTACGTAGGATTCACAAATGGAGCTAGTCATCATACATGGAACTTAGCTTCCGCTGCTTGGGTGATTTACTCGTTTGATGGTCTGCTGGTGTCTTCAGGTGGCGTATGCCTAGGGCCATCCATGAATAATGTGGATGAATATAGCGTCATTATAGAATTATTGCGCGATGTTATCTCACATGGTATTCGCTCTTTAGAGGTGCACCTGGATTCTTAGTTAGTCATACATCAGTTAAACGGTCGTTACCATCTGCGTGATCCAATGTTACTCCGTCTATTCCTATGGGTACATCTTTTAGAATGACATTTTGATTTTATTACATATTTTCACATTCCTAGAAATTCTAATCATGTATCCGATGACAATGTTAATTATGTTTTGGATTGGCATTTGTCACATTAATAAAGCAAAGAAGACCATTTAATCAATGTACACATTGTAAGATATAAGTACAGCCGAAGATCCCTCTTTTTATATTTCCCAAAAATATGGTGTTTTATATTACAAAATTGGGGCTAAAACCCTCAAAAATACATATACAGCCGATATACATGTCCTATGACATTTACGCCTATGGCGCCGAATGAGTCTCGTGATAGAAAACCACAGTGTTGGCGAGACGTTGGAAGAGTAGTACCCATGCTCTAGGTACACCGACAACCTGCCTCTGCATAGCTTCAGGTACATCCTCCACCTGAACCATAGGAATCCTCTATGTCAAATGAGACAGGTTGCCCTGCACGTTCTGAAGGACTCTCTCCTCCTCTCCTCCCACTGCCTCATCTGCCCGGTGCCTTTTCCTGTGTTGTAGGAATCCCTCTGGATGTTGCGGACCCATGTCTACAACCACACAAGTATCGAGTTAATATTTAAAAATACCATCCAAAAAATATTTTTGTTCTTTTAAAATACAAAAAATGAAATATATAAAAAACATTGTTTACCTATGGCGTCGTAGGTGGCTCCTGGTGGAAGCAACATATCAGGATCACCTCTGAAATCAATTCCTACATAGGGATAGTTGTCGAGAGCTATGATTTGTCTCCCCCACCAGAAGAAAAAATCATCGTTGTAGGGTGTCACCACCCTACCTCCCCCCTACCGCCTCATGACCGTGACCCATCACGCCATAGCTGGATTGCGTGGCCCTCTAGAAATGATCTCCACTATAGGTCCCAGGCTTGGGATTTGCTCGAAAAGGAAGCTACAAAGGATAGAGGAAAACCTGAAGTTTCTCTTTGCCCCCTTCTTGCACTCTGTCAGTTGACCTTTCATGTTGGTCAGCAGTGAGGTACACTAATCATACATGGTAGGTATCGCACACTCCAGTGCATAAAACATAAGAAATCTTGATGCTTGACACAGCGAGGCCAACCCTATGATCCTGGTAAGCACGAGCATAATAATCTTCAAGTTGAGGTTACCTATAGCTCGAATAGGGATTTGACTTCCCACCATGGGAGTCCCTGCAACACAGTGGGCCTCGATGTATTCTTCGACCTTCATCCCACTTCCTGCCCCGCATGACTTAAGGTCCACAACCTCTCCTCGGTGTGAAATTCCTGTCAAGAAGTAGATGTCCTCTACTTTGATCCTTAATGGTTGACCATCAAGGATAAATCTCTCACTATCTGGATACCAATAGCCCACCATCATTTCCAATAACCTCACTTGGGCCCTCATTCCTTTGAGAGCCCAAAACTTGTATAGACCACATCTTTTTAATGCCGCTTGAGCCACTGGATCCCTTTCCACTACTGCATCTACCTCCTCATGCTCTCTCTCCCTCCACTCCAACACCATCCTGCAAAAACCAAATCAATTTTTGAGTTAAAAACTTATTTTTTTCCATTTTGTGCACGTATACGCAGTTTATCCAAGAATAGTCGCAGGTAGGGCCTGATATAAGCCCCCTGTAGTTCACACAAGGGCGTATATCTAGTCATATACGCGGCATATTAGTAGAAACCCACGTATACCGAAAAACACAATTTGCGCCCTTAAAAACTAAAAAAATGGAGCCCAATTCAAAATTGTAAACCATTGAATTTGAAGAGGATGGGATGAAGAGTTACCTGTACCAGATGACTTGCAATTTCGTTGCATATTGCTCGCTTGATCACCATTTGAATTCCAGAGGTATGTTAGTCCAAATTGCACTATTTTGGGTGAAAATGAAAATGACATAGTAAATTGTGATTTTATTACTATTTATAAAACATTTTTACCCATTTGATATAGTTTTGTGCCATTATTTTGTCTAATGGACTAATTCAAAAGTGGTTTTAAGCTAGTTTTTTTAGTTTTGACTCAATTTTCTTACAGATTTCAACGTCATGGTTGGCCATTTGGATCCTCAGGCAGGTATCTTCATAACCTAGCATATAGGATAGGTATTCACTACATCGTGCAACTTTGCATTATCCTCCAATTACCACTTTTTACGCCTTAGGTACGAACCCATTTATTGCGATGCATTAGCCTCCATCTACTATCATAGCATCGCTAATAAATGGTAGAGACTTACCAAACATGGGTACCCTAGTTAGAACCTCTTTGTCATTTGGGGTCCATGCCAATATTTTTTCCTTAAGACCGGGAGTCCATTAGAATTCGATACATGACTTTACAATAAGCCTCATTTCTCATTCATGCACACGTGGCCTTATTACCCATGGAATCCCAAAAACACGAGTCTTAGTTAAGCTCTTTTCCGATTTGTTACTAAAAATTGAAAATATCGTCGAGTGATTTGTCCCTTTCACACTCGTTAAAATTGGATTTGAAATATCATTTGTCTTAGTTAAGCTCTTTTCCGACTCACTGTCAAAAATAGAAAAGATCACCGAGTGAACTTGTCTTCTTCACACACGTAAATTGGATTTGAAAAGATGTCTATTTGGCACAATTTTACCCCTTTTTTCACACCAAGTAAACTAAAAGATATAAAAAGGGACATTTTTTGGCATTAAATTGTGATTGCATCTCATGCCCTTGCTTGCAGTATTGAGCCTTTAGATGGTTCTCGCTTTGTGTTATAAACCATGGCCCAAGCAGTTTGCATCCTCAACCAAGCAGAGCCTTGTCTATATCCTTCGCAATTTGACACCATATACCCTAGAGGGAACATCACCCTGAGTGTCGATCTCTCACACACATTTCCTTGCATTGAGAATAGGTACGTTCCACTGATGGAACTAGTTTTTCTTACTTGCGACACTTGTTCCCTCCTCTGTATCATAGCATTCACTTGTTATGAAAAAACAAAAAAAAAACGGGCGGGAAGGGAGTGCTATATTGTAATTGGCAGCAGTCATGGCGCCTTTGAATAGAGCACAAAGTTATTGAGTCCTTGCGTCATCATAATTTTGGGTTTAGCATGGCCTTAGGAAGCTGATATCGTTACAGAATTTTCTCTACCGACTGGTTAATCTTCCAACCACTATAGAGAACATTATGGATGCCTCCTACATCTAATTGTCAAATCATTAAGTCTATGATGCTAGAGTCCACCGTATGTCTCATGCTCTTGTTAAAAGGAAGTCTATCAACTTGTGTTGGCCACTCCTCAGAAATATTGACTTCACATGTCGGCCATACCCTCAGTTTGTCTCATAATCACATGATACTTCGGTCTTATGATGCACCCTGGCCCTACTTTCATCATTGGTAGGTCACCTTGAACCCAACAGTCAACATTTCATCATGGGTTGTTGACTGGGTGGTTTCTCTTGTGTTCTACGACAAGACATATATTCACACTTTGGGATTCGTGTAGTGTCTTGGATGACATTAGCCTTATTGGTGGTTTCCTCGCCTTTGTCAATAGTTTTCATCACTGGCTATTATTCAGAGGGTCTTTTTTGTGTACCACTTGCATTTGGCACATGTGAAAGACGCACAGGTTCGTTGGTTCATGAACATGTTCTTATTTTGATCTCCACCAAATCATGAAGCTCCTGCTTTGTTCCTCGTGCTGATTGATGAGAGATGCCTTAATGCTCTCCTTTCAGTGGGTCTCTTTCCATCGACTTCACCTCATGTATTATGGATACAAGACATAGAAGTTTATGAGTACCTTGAGGTTTGCAGTCATTAGTGGCAGGCTCTCTCGCCATTGACAGATGGGAATACATCAATGTCTCTTAATCAATGGATCTCTCAAATGTTCGACACCAACTCCTTTATTCACATTTGTAAAGATGTACTCGATGCCTTGATACCTACTTTCAACCTTTTTAGGATGTCTCGCATTTTTTAACGGTATACCTCAATGATCGGTAATCAAACGATGTCTCGTCATGTTCGACCTCAACTCATTTATTCACATGATGTAGACTTGCACCATTGGTGGATTGTATTAAAGACTTGAAGACATCACTTTGTAGACACAACTTTCCTGAGCTGTTTCTTCCATTTCATCGGACCAGTACCTATTTGACTTTAGCGATCATGGGAGATTGGATTGTACTCCATGGTATATAGATATCTTTAGATTGATTTTGAGAGTAGTTTCACTGGGCCTTGTTCATGACTATGACAGCTATTGGCATGTAACCGCATTTATATTTGCCTACTCATGGCCATGAACACTTGTTGGTATATTTTCCACATGGATCTGCATTGTATTTTTGGCAGCCATGTATGCAAAGTCAGGACATAATGTAATGAGCAATTGAGTTCATCCAGATGGTTCTCTACCACTCCACTTCTAGGTTATTTATAATGTATTTCAGCCATCACAGATACTCCTCTAATCTCACACATTAGGGGGCATCTATTATAGCAAGATTTGCCTCACCATTGCTATCTTGCATAGAGGGCCCTTTTCCATTTCCCTATGCAGACTTATCAACTCCCTTTTTGATAAATCCAGAGCCAAAATTATATATTTTTCCATATATATGCTTCCTAACTTCTTTGCAAGATGCGTATACGCTTGCTGCTCCACTACATCTCGCGTATATCAGGATTTGTGCCAGAAAATACAAAATCAGGTTGGGTCTCCATGTCACGACAAATGATCTCTGATATTTGGCCTTCCATATACTAGAAACATTCTAACTCAACCCTTCAGTTTCATTCTGGGGACTATAAGAGCACAATTTCGAGCTATGGAAAAAGAGAGAGAAAGCATTCAACTGTAAGAGCAAAGTTACTCTGGAGAAATTACTTCATATTGAGTCTGCATCCCTCTATCCCTCAAGTCTGAACACACTGTTCAGCCCCAAGCTCTTCCCTTATTGTCAAGAGGATCTCATTATCTCTTTGCTATGAACTTGCCTTTGGTGGAGGATTGAAGTGGTGGAGACCCAGTTGGAAGGAACTTGGTTTCTTGGTTTCAAACCGTGTCGACACAGAAGTCTATAATGTTGATACTTTTGTTGATCAATTATTAATAGAAATACTTCTTTCCCGTCCTAACGATATCTTGCAAATATATAATTATTATTCATGGGCATGTTTGTAATGTTTATTAATAGATTGTGCTATCTGATGTGCTAACTCATTTTATATGCTGTCACTATATACTTGCATCGCTTGTTTGTTGAGAACTTCTTGCAAGTGTAAAGCTTTGGGTCAAAGTGCTCAACGGTGGAACAACATCAAAGGATTGGATCGAGGTAGGTTTCTTCCTCGTATTGCACATTAGTTTATATAGCACATGTTGGAATTGAGTTGATTTCTACAGTCATATATGTTTGTTGTGGTTTACCCTTGGCCATAGAGAGTTTTAGCTTGTAACAATGACATGCATCAAATGTGATGTCACATTATAACATTTATTAATATTTTGAATGTCACAACATGATGTTATTATTTAGGAATGATGCAATTCAACATGATACGATGCATATGTACACTACAATGAAAGAAAACCATTGAGGAATATAGAGATTTGACATAAATTAGCCTTGAAAATGAATGTCACAATGTCACATAAACATTAAAGAATGTCATAAACTAATGGAACCCTTATGAGGATGAGAGTGATCTTATTAATTATGGTTGAGAATGATTGATTTTATGAGCATGTTACTTTGGTTGAACATGATTGAGTTAATGAGCATGTTCACTATGGTTGAATATGATTGACTATGGATTACCTTTAATATGGCACCCATATTTCAATAGGGGGCATGAAATATATAAACATTGCACTGAAACATAACCCTAAAGGAATGTTGCAATCTTACATAACCATAAATGAAGATCAAAATTTTATGTAACCATTTAGGAATGATGGAATTCAACATAATACAATGAAGATGTGCATCACAATGTAATGATTTACTATGATAATGTCACATCGTGACAATTACCTTAGTTGAATAATATTGAATTGCTACATTCCTCAATGGTTGTATCACATTTCAATGTACATATTCATTGTCTTATGTCAAATTACATCATTCCTAAATGGTTACGTCACATTGCGATTTTCATATGTTAACTATGGTTGAACATGATTGATTTTAGGAGCATATTCATTAGAATTGAGCATGATTGACTACGGATGACCTTCAATATGGCACCAATATTCCAATAAGAGCGATGCAATTCATAAACATTGCATTGAAACATAACTCTAAGGAAATGTCGCAAGGTGACATAACCCTAAATGAGTGTCACAATGTGACATAACCATTTAGGAAAAATGAAATTCAATATAAACCATTGAAGATATACGTCGCAATGTGACACAACCATTGAGGAATGCAACTATTTGACATAAGTTAGCCTTGAAAATGTTACATCAAATTGCGACGCTCATTTAAGGTTATGTCACTAAGCAAATATCGCAAGGCGACATAACTGTAAATGAACATCATAGTGTGACGTAACCATTTAGGAATGATGCAATTTAAAATAATACATTGGAGATGTACATCGCAATGTGACACAACCATTGAGGAATGTATCTATTTCACATAAGTTAACCTTGAAAACGTTACATTGTGATTTTCCTTTAGGTTTATGTCACTTTATGACATTACTTTAGGGTTATGTTTGAGTGTGATGTTTATGAATTGTGTCCCTCATATTGGAATATGGGTGTCAAATTAAAGGTCACCCATAGTCAACCTTAGTTGAATACATTTAGGGTTTATCACCTTGTTAAATTCCTTAGGTGTATGTTTGAGTGTGATGTTTATGAATTGTGTCCCTCCTATTGGAATATGGTTGCAACACTAGAAAATTTGGGTCATTTTGCGACGACTATTTCAGCGCTCTTGCAACGTTATGTCGTGGATATTGCGATGAATCTTGAGTCTCCCAAACGTCTCTTCACGTGACGTGGCATGTGCGTCGAACCTATATTAACTTTGCAAGAGCGACCACAATAGGGAAGTTTTCATGATTGCGACAAATAAGAAATACCGTCGCCAAAACGACTAAGTAAACAAATTGTTGAAAGATGAACAAGATAGGGAAATCGTCGCAAATGAGACAATGTAGAGATATCGTCGCAAGAGCAACAATAAAGAGAGCTCATTGCAAAATCGACAATATTGGAAAAGTAAGGAAAAAGTTTGCGACAAATCAGATTTTGAAGGGGTTGTCGCAAGAGTGACGAAAACAAGGTATATTGCAACGAAATTGCTATACAATTTTCGTAATTTGTATAGCAAGTTCGTCGCAATATTTGTACAGGTCTTCGCAATTGCGATGAAAATAGGGTATATTGACACAAAATTGCTATACAATTTTCGTGATTTGTATAGCAAGTGCATCACAATATTTCTATAGGTCGTCGTAATTGCAACGAAAATAGGTATATTGCCAAGAAATTGTTATACAATTTTCGTGATTTGTATAGCAAGTGCGTCGTAAGATTTGTGTAGGTCGTCACAATTGTGATGAAAACATGGTATATTGACACAAAATTGCTATACAATTTTCTGTTATTTGTATAGAAAGTGTGTCGCAATATTTCTATGGTGCGTCGAAATTGCTACAACAACAATTTATTTTAAAAAAAAATTAAAATTTTATTTTTGAGCAAAAAAATAAAAGTTGATTTTTGAGCCAATTATAGAAGGTGCTATGATTTCACACTAAAGAGGTCATCCAAGTGAAGTTGTTGGTTGGTTGGTTGAGTCAGTTGACTGACCTGACTATTCAAAGTAACTATGTTAAAACAATTACACAATTATATCAAAAAACAATACTCTAACTTAGATTTACATATTTAACATCTCCCCGGTCTTAAAGCCTTCTTTGTCCTAAAAAGGTGAGGAAAAATAAATACTCAAACCTTCCAAAGAAATTATTTCTTTGTTGTTCAAATAAACTCTGATGGCCTTATATATGATTTTATATTCTTTTTTTATATTTACTCATGGGTTATACATTTTAATATGGTGTCATTAAATACCTTCTTAAAAACATACGATTGAGTTGTTTCTAGTTAAATTTCTCATGTTATCGCTAAAACTCTCGCCAAAGGAAAGTCCTACCCTGCGAGGGATATCTTGAGGAAATAGATAGGGAAGCCGCCCACTATCACCTTAGTGCCCTTGCCTCTACATTTCTAGGCCATGGTTTCTAACATAAGGAGGGTTTTCCAAGGGGGCTAATACTAAGTCCTATCATTGCATTTCTAGACAGGTGAGGACAAGGACTTTGTTTGACTTGGGTTGACTTCTCTAAACTGATGCTTCAAGAAAAGTAAGAGAAGAAAATGCTCAATGAATTCTTGGAAGGAAAACACTTACTTAATTCAACACAACACACCGATGCACCATTACTCATAATTAGTGATCAAGCAATATACAATGTTCAAGGTGAAACTTTCTAAGTAAAAATTATATATTCATTCACAAGATAGTCGTCATTTAACAAATTGCATATGTGCAAGAAGTGAAGCATGAACAATTACTTATGAAACATTTAAGCATGAAATTGGGTCGTTATGATAGAAATGAAATATAGCATCATTGTAACAAGTTCATAACCAATATAAGTTTTCATCCATTCAATTAGTATATGCCATGAAACACATGAAGTGTCACTATTGTAAAAAGAGAATAAGGCAACGAGCTCAATGTAATAACTTTAGAAGAAATACAATGCTACCAGATTAGAAAATTTCATTATTATATGTCAAGGAACAAAAATTATATCATTAACCAAACTTATCATTCATTCATCAACACTTAGAAATTAATCTATTTCTCATCATACAATATAGATCAATTCTTTGGAACCATGATTGTAGCATGAATCGACCCTCTCAAATAGCAAACAATATAAATGTTGCAATGTTTGGGTAGATTGTTTGGGGTGGTTAGGGTAATAATGTATCGTGGTCAACCAACGAAGCCAAAAGACATGCAAACACCAAAACAAAATATGGTTAATAAAACTTCATACAATAGTTAAAGGAGGCAACGATTGGACTAATTACAAGGTCCTTTGGAATTCCTTAACATATTTTGTCTTCTTTGGGATGTGGAAAACAACGTGTCATAAAAACATTGAAATACATCAACACTTTAATCACCATTGAAAGTGGAATACTTTTGCATTTTTATGACAGTCCTGGATAGACTTTAGGATAACACATAGGAGGTAATGTCAAGGCTTGAAACTAGTTAATTTATCTCTCTTCAAAGTCGTTTGGACACCTATGGAAATGAATATATTGAAATCCTCTAAACATTGGAAAAAGAGGAGGGTTACAAATAGCCCCACACAACAATAAATCTCTGCAGAAAAAGGAATACTAGAAAAATCCCAGAACAACAATAAATAATATGCAACGATTTCACTTTCAATGAGGTTGTTGGACCTTCCAATACATCCAATGATAGTTTATAATAACCTAGAAAAACACTCCTTCAAAATGTTGCAACAAAATTTATTTTCAACCCTAGTTATGTTGTATTTCTTTCAACCATTCCAAGCAAAGTATGCATTAGGGAATCCATAAAAGTGATCAATTTCTACTTAAATTAAAAATGATTTTCAAACCCTCTTGTGAACATATAGATGTTTATTTGAGAACTAGTTAGCATGATTTGAACTAATATAAGTCAATGAGGCTCAATGCAATCTAGCTTGAGGATAACAAATTATGAAAACCTTTCCTAGTACTATCAAGGTGAACTGAAAGGTTGGCCATGCAAAAGGATAGAGCCATCAGACGTCCTACCTTAATGCAGTGACATGAATCCCAAGGAAAATGGTATGGATCCCAATGTATGTAGATATGATCATATATCAGTACATGGATCCCAATGTAGCATCATGGATCCCAATGTAGCATCATGGATCCCAATGCAATGCCATGGATCTTGAGGCATAATACATGTATCCCAATGCACAATACCCACTTGAAGTGATGGGTCTAGCCTCTTATCAAGCCATTAATTCATAGCATTTGGTGACATCTCTTAGCACAACATAAAAAAGTGGGTTGGTTTTAATATTTTCCTAAGTCTTACCAAGGGGAACAATATTGACCCTTATACATGCATCAAGTCCTAAGACAACAAATATTTCCTAAGCACATAGGTGAAATATAGGAAAAGATAATTAATAATGATGAAAGGGAATGGGGAATGAGTTCACGTGATGACCCTCAACATCTTAGACATGCACAAGTCTTATCAATCATTCATTTATTCATCCACCTTTATTTATCTAGGATTTTTACATATAATATCCTTCTAGAGATAGCTTAACATTGAGTTACCATCCTTAACATTATTTATTACTAACCCTTTAAGAATTGTTATTTTTAATGTTTGTTTTATCAAACAAGTTCCTTTTATTTAGATATTCATAGACAAACTAGAGACTAGGGGCATTGGCCTCATAGTGAAGGAGCATTGCTAAAGATTTATATTTGGATTTTGAATTTATCTCTTCACCTCTTTACCTTATTGGATTATTGACTCGGGATTTATCAATTTGACCTTTCCTTTTGACCTTTGAGAAATCATACATGACCAACATGCAATTTTTTATATGGATGGAATGAATAACACTCAGGAGTTGGAAAATGATTAGCATGGTTGGGATATGGATAATGATATCTATCCTAAGAACCCAATGGTATAGGTTAATCCAAGAGATGACACACTTATAACATAAAACATGTTCCCCAAGGTACTACAACGAAAGTCATAAAACCATGTAATGTTATGAAATGCTACTAGGAAATCATTAGGTGCTTACCACTTTATGATGAGATAATAAGTTACATCATCATTTCCAAATAATTATTGATACATGGAATTTCAAACGAAGCAAATAGGAACCATGTCATATCGTACAACAATGTGTCTATCATCTGAGGAGTTGGCTTGAAAGTGAGCTACACCATAGTTGAGCTAGCACGATCATATTTTTGGTGGAGATCAAGAAGAACTCTATCTAGATCTAGGGAATATGAGCATGACACATCATGCAAGAAACAACTTGAAACCCTTGTTAGCATATCCAAAAATGTGTCACCCCTCATGGGTTAACATATGGCTCCTACTCATGGACATGCTCTCTGTGTGAGAATGTATGAGAACTCCATAATCTATGTAGACCTGTGACCTACACACCATATAACTTGCAAATGAAACAAAATTTGGGGTGAATCTACCACCCTAGTTAGAAATAAAAAATACTTGGAACAAATAAAAAAAATTCACCAAATATAAACATGAAAGTAATGCAGGAAAACACGTGTAATAAAATATTCTAAGGAAAATCAAATGCATCAATAAAATTAGGCAATGCATGAAAGTAAACACACAAAAGAAAGGAAAACATGAATGGAAGGAAAAAAATCATTCTAACTACTGCTCAAGGATCATATTCATGCCTACACTATTGGATAACTAAGGGATGTGGCTGCTTGGTGAAATAAAATATCCAAATCAACCAGTCAAGGATCTTACCAACATATGGAAACCTTCCCTTGTGTTTGGTTATCATCCAAAACATGGATATGTCAAGCATCAAGTGGGTATCAAGAATGATCTAACTCACTCTCAAGTCTAGAACCTAGGTAAGGTAATATCTATGAAGTAGAAAGCCCAAACTATACCAAGGTTGACTCACCTCTCCACAAAATTTCTGCATCCCAATGTCAATAGGGACAATGTAAACACAAAACTGGGTCAACCCATTGAATTTTCTTGTAATATCATTGAGGAACAAATATTGTGAAGGAAACTCCAACGATGCAGATAGTTTGGATTTATGCAACAACTTCACTTAGAGTGATTTTTTGTTTTGTTTTGAGGGTGTGTTTATCCCACACACCTTATTGAATATATGTGGGGGATAAAATGGGTCTTCTCTCATAGACACAGTGCTCCCTTGGACATCAATGAAGTTTTTTTAAAGGGACAAATTAATCGACATATGGTCAAAACTCTCTCATTGTTTCCGTTATTGTGCCCTCTAATCGACAAAGTGAAGATTTGAATTTATGTCAAAGTTATAACAATGAGTGCTTATATCATGAACCTCTATATGGATTAGCATGACCATGAGAAGATTAAAGTAGGAAAATATGAAGAAAGTCTTGAAACCTTGAATAACCCTCCACATATTGTAGACATGAAGATTGAGATGATTCACACGTGTGAAAGAGTAAATGTTTGACATCGCCATTTCCAAACCCTCATGTTTAATCCTTAATGTTCTTGAAGAAACGAAATAAATTTCATGGAACTAAAAACATTAATTTGTTGCCAAAATTGTGCCCTCTAATCGACAAAGTGAAGATTGGAATTTATGTCAACATTATAACAATGAGTGTTGATATCATGGACCTCTATATGGATTAACATGACCATGAGAGAATTAAAGTAGGAAAATATGAAGAAAGTCTTGAAACCTTGAATAACCCTCCACATATAAATTGGCAATGGCAATGTGATTTCGTTTCTTTGTCATGTGAGACACAATGAAAAGAAGGGTAATTCTCTGAAAAAATATTATAAAATGTTTGACATGGCCATTTCCAACCCCTCATGTTTAATCCTTAAAACTTATTATTGCATCCTCCCAAAAAATTCTTTTTCCATATTGCACCAAGTTTAAAGTTTGCACATTGCTTGGAAAATATTCTTTCCACATGTCACATGACACAAGACTTTAAAAGTTGCATATATCATGTCACAAGATTTTGGAAGTTTCATATTGCATATTCAAGTTATATTTGTTTCCTAGACTCCATAGCCCAACCAAAAGGCACCAAGTCTTGCTTGCATTCTCACGTCTTGAATAAAGGAGTATTGAATCAATATACACCAAGTCTTATAAGAGAAGCTGAAATTATCATTAAGTGTATAACAAAATTACATTCACAGATATATACACGCCATAGAAATATCCTTGTGTATATTATCAGATGAAAAAGTACCCATAATGTCAATGCATTATATTCATCATTACATGTTCAACTATATAATGTACATCTAACTGTCTTATAAAATTATTACATGACATCATGAATTTCTTTTAGTCTTCTTTGTGTTTTCCAGGTCTTAAGTAATTCATCCATCTCCATGTCTTCGTTTATTAGGTTCTCTTCAGCAGTTGATGTTGTTTCAGTCCTTTCACGCCGAGTATATATGGTCTTGTACCCATGGTGTGGATGCTGCTCTGAGGGTCCATCACCTACAAAAATAAAAAATATTAAATTTATATGGCCAATTTTTAAATATCATTGAAGTAGTTCATTAATATTAAAAAAAACCTCTGCAATGTAATTATTTACGTGGTCCTCTAGTCGGCACCATTGGAATGGTTGCTGACTTGTTCATTTGATCTTCATGTCGAGGAGGATCAACTATGAAATTCTCTTCCATTGAAACGTCAAAATTTATAAGTACAGAATTATTAAGTATATGATTAATATATAGACATTTTACCATCGTGGGCCTCAGTCACAGGAACATCTTGGGGTTGCACCTCACTGGGATGGGACTGCTGGGGAGAACCATGATCTTCTAGTTGCATTGCACTATCAATGCTCTGTTTTCCAATACTAATGATTTCGTTGATAGTGTTTCTCCCCTAATTAAAACAAAGTAAGACATTAAATTATGGACGATATCAAACATTTACGTATTTTATAAGTAATGAAAGGTTAATGTGGATTGATTTTTTATTTACCTTATCCTGAAAATTGGATCTTGGGGTCTGCCCCATGCTTTTCCTACGATAAACCATGACTTTATAACCATACTTGTAACCAAGTTGGAGGTCTACCTCCGTGGTTTCAGTTCCGAAGTCGTCGCCCTGCATTGCATAAGGGTATGGTTTTTTAATGGTTTTGGCTGAAATTACCTGAAAGTTGTAAGGTGATACAAATAATATTCTTAAGATGCTTGGGTACTTACGATTCGTGACTATAACCTCAAGTAGCTGCCTTGGCCTAGCTTGTATTGGCCATGTTTGGAAATACTTTCTTTGGTTTCCTTCGAAGTGTCAGGCAACCTATCATCAAAATTTTCAAGTATGTTATATATAAACACACTTTTATTTAGATCTAAATAAAAATAAAGTTGGTATTAAAATCAAAATATTGTAATTTACCTTGGTGTACCAGTTATTTGTTCTCCTGATTTTTTCAAAATCTTCTCTTTTTCATCATCAATGATCACCTTCCACTCCCTCTCTAGAATTGAGGGAGGACACTCATACCTAGTATTTCCTGCCAAGCTTCGTCTATAAACATCCCACGTATATTTTAAATATCCGCCCGCTACAGAGGTGACCACTTTTTTATTTAATGTGTCTACTCCAAAGAGGCCTTCAAGATAATCCATAAGTTCCTTTTTGAGGTTGGAATTCTAGCAATTCCACCTCATGTGTAAGGTTTCCCAAAAAATCAACAAGGCCTTGCTCTCTAGGTGCCTATAAAAATGGTCGTTTCCTACACACAAAAAGATATGAGCATTAATTTAAAATTAATAATCTAGATGATTTATGTATCATAAGGACAACATTAAACGATTAAAATATGAATTAAAACTACCTGGGAGTCTTGATTGTTTTAATGGAAGTCCATTATCGTCGGCCAAAAATGTGCACGGAAGGGTGACCGTGCTTGTCACATGTCTATCTCTAGGAAATGTAACCATGTCATCCACATCACCATGAGCCTCATCTCTGCCACCATCTCTAGACTCTGATCGAGGTGTGGATGTCTAGCGGTGTGTTTCATGGATCCTATCTAAATTAGGTGTAGAATATGGAGAAGTAAATAGTACTCTAGTAGTTGTATGACCGCCCACATCAAGACTCTGTAGCGTCTCTGTAGCGCCACTACTACCAACATTGGGCTGAACAGGCTTTAAAAATGACTTTATAAAAAACAAAATGTTTTTTCGTGAGATAATATAAAAGTTAAAGAACAAAGTATCATAATTGAACATATGAGTACATTAAAAAAAACACTTTAAATTATGGTTATTACCTTATATGTGTTAAGTTGTGACATAAGGAGCTTGATATTTTCTTTGACGTCGGGAGTTTGATCTGGACGATCTAAGAAGCTATAAAGTTCGTTGTTCTCTTTAATGATATTTTTTTATATTAAGACCATTGGATCAGTGGATGAATAAAACCCCTCCTCATCGGTGGAATCATGATCAACATGGCCTGCGGACTACATATAATTTCAACAAAAAAAATGTTATTTCAATAAAATTATATAAGCAAATAATAAAAAATAACGTAAAATGAAAGTGGAAATTGATAATCATTTACATGTTCTGCGGCTGGCCCTTTTCCATGATCATCCTGCCACATTATATTATAATTAGAACCCCCAAATATTTAAAAAATTGTTAATGATAACAAAAAAACAATGTTAAAGATAATATTTACAACAATGTTAAAGATAATAAAAAAATATAATGCAATAAGTAGAGGTTTCTTAAAGATGTGTTGCATAAGAACTTGCACACTATTAGTCAATGTTTGTATTCGATTCAAATGGTAATCCACTAATAACTCTTCCCCAGGAGTTATCTTTTTTATTGCGTGAAGGATTACCCGATTCTCTTCACGTCCCTCATATATGCAATTTAGTTGTTTGTTTGTTGTCTCGGGTCGTGTGTTGTTTATGAATCCTGTGATATTGCCGGAAGCTTTAGGCCTTTCATCAATATAGATAGTCGCTCCCTTATTTTTATTCTGGTGTATTAGTTGTATATAATTTGCAGCGAGTGCATATCTCCACATACTTCGCATGTACGGGACCAACCACATCCAATCGTTATAATTGTAACACGGTCCGACATAATCCATCAGTTCAGTTACTATATTGTATTTTACAATTATTCCATCCATGGAAAATAGCCCCAAGCCATGCAGGGAGGATGGTGCAATGCGATATATCCTATTGTTGACAACGAAGTCAAAATCTATAGGAGGTAGTTCCTTAGGTACCCATTGTTTCATCAGATTCTTATACCTAAGTGGAACCTCTATGTCTCCTATTCTCTCATCATCATAAGAGCATGATCCTCCTTCGGCAAGAAAAAATTTCATGTGTCTACAAAATTTTATTCTGACTTTTTCACCTCTGGTTCTTGTTTTCTTATCATGTCTACTAGATGCAGTCGCATTTCTCTCTATTTGTCCTAATCTTTTCTCACTCAATGAAGAAATATCTGATAGGTGCCTGTTTGATTGTACCTTCAGTTGCATGTGCATGTGTTGTTAGTTAGTAGTCCATCATCATCCTAGTTCTAATTTATGATTTTTTTTTTCTATATTCAAAGTTCTAAATAAATTTTTTATATCTTTAGTTTTGGATGCACAATTAGAATAGGGTGAAATTACCAATATTAGTGGTCAACCACCTAATTTAATGTGATATCCCTCTTGATTTTGGACATATTAAGGACATATTAATGTGATAACACTAAGGACATGAAAAATTTATCATATGGATCTAAGGAAAAAGTAGTAGTAAGGTTGTTGTTTGTTGGATTTGTGCAAATGAGAATTATTATAAGAAATGTCCATTGAAGATGAGGGTCAATGCTATGGAGTAAGAAATCCAACCATCAGTTGGTGTGTTGCAAATATTGGGTGCTTTATTTGGAAATATGTCTAAGGCAAGCCAAGAGTATAACTATACAAATATTAGTTTTGTTCAATCCAAGTTGAAGAATAAGTTAGTTATGGTGATGGTTAACAATAGTGCAACCCACATTTTTATGTAATATGTAGTGGTTGTTAAACTCAGTGTGTAGTTGAAAGTGGTGAAATATTTTTTCAAGGCAGTAATATCTAGTAGTTAGTTGACAGAGACATGTAGAATTCAGTTAGTTTTTATGCCCTCAAGAGCAATTGGCCAAGAGTCCCCGAAATGGTTTGGGATGCAACTTGCAACTGGGCATAAAATGAATATGGAGACTTGAATTGAGGAACCGTCGACTCTGATGGATTAATGGGATAGGATTTCAGCTAGACCACCCTCACTCCCAGGTGCCATGCCTCAAAATATTCTTTACTCATTGATCTCGACAACTAGTGTTTTGCTCAGTTTGAAGCAATGCAACATTTGGAATAAGGGGTCCAATTTAAAAAACCATGCCTCTAGAGTAGATGGATAATTTGGTCACCTATTCCATGCCTAAACAAGCTTGCAACATCTCATGTAACTCAAAAATGTTGCTCCGTTAGTCTTTTATGCCCTGAGCGGGAATTGGCCAAGAGTCCCCGAAATGGTTTGGGATGTGACTTGCAACTGGGCATAAAAAGAAAAATGAGACTCATATTGAGGAACCATCATCTCTGTTGGATTCCTCGCATAGGATTTTAGCTAGAGAACCCCTCACTCCCAGTTCCAACCCCTTGGAAGTTGTTTTTTTCATCGATTTTGATAAATAGTGCTTTGCTTAGTACGAAGCGATGCAACATTTGGATTTAGGGGTCCAATTTACGAAACCATGCCTCGAAAGTAGATGGACAATGTGGTCACCTAGTCCATTCCTAAAAAAACATGCAAAATCTCATGGAGCTCAAAAATGCTGCTCCGTTAGGCTTTTATGCCCTGAGGATGAATTGCCAAGAGTTCTCGAAATGGTTTGGGATGCAACTTGCAACTGGGCATAAAACAAAAACTGAGACTCGGATTGAGGAAACATCGACTCCAATGGATTACTGGGATAGGATTTCACCTAGAGAACCAATCACTCCCGGGTTCCATGCCTCAGAAGTTGCTTTACTCATTGATTTTGAGAACTAGTGTTTTTCTCAGTTTGAAGAAAACCAACATTTGGATTAAGGGGTCCAATTTATGAAACAATGCCTCGGGAGAAGATGGAAAATATAGTCACCTAGTCCACACCTAAACAATCTTGCATCATCTCATGGAACTCAAAAATGTTGCTCCGTTAGGTTTTTATGCCCTCAGGAGAAATTGACCAAGAGTTCTCGAAATGGTTTGGGATACAACTTGCAATTGAGCATATAATGAATATCGAGACTCGGATTGAGGATCCGTCGACTCCGATGGATTCCTGGGATAGGCTTTCATCTAGAGCACCCCTCACTCATGAGTTCCATGCCTCATAAGTTGATTTAATCATTGATTTCGAGAACTAGTGTTTTTCTTAGTTTGAAGCAATGCAACATTTGGATTAAGGGGCCAATTTACGAAACCATGCCTCGAGAGATGATGCATAATTTGGTCACCTATTCCATGCCTAAAAAATATTTCATCATCTCACGGAACAAAAAAATGTTTCTCCGTTAGTCTTTTATACCCTGAGTGGGAATTGGCTAAGAGTCCCCAAAATGGTTTGGGATGCGACTTGCAATTGGGCATAAAATGTAAACCGAGACTCGGATTGAGCAATATTCATCTCTATTGGATTCTTGGAATAGGATTTTAGCTAGATAACCCCTCACTCCCAGTTCCAACCCCTCGAAAGTTTTTGTTTTCATCGATTTTGATAACTAGTGCTTTGCTCAGTAAGAAGCAATGCAACATTTGGATTTAGGGGTCCAATTTATGAAACCATGCATGGGGATCGGATGGACAATGTGGTCACCTATTCCATGCCTAAACAATAATGTAGAATCTCATGGAAATAAAAAATGCTACTCCATTGGGATTTTATGCCCGTAGGAGGAATCGCCAAGAGTCCCCAAATGGTTTCGGATGTGACTTGCAACTGGGCATAAAATGAAAACCAAGACTCGAATTGAGGAACTGTCGAATCCGATGGATTCTGTTAAGCCCTAATATTGTCTCATTACCCCTTAATTGGGTCATATTACATTAGTAATGTTATTTTATTTATGTCGGATTTATTCCATTAGTTGTAATTATACCTCCTAGTCTCCTATGTATACCAAGGAGACATTTTCATTTGGAATCATATTGTACTTGAACATTTATGTGGGGTAAAAGGAGGTTTCCCCCTTGAAGAGGCTTATTATCTGAAATTATCTCTTTTTCAAGGCGTTGAGTGCTTATTCTGAGGTTTTTCTATGCTATATTGATATTTGGTTCTTAACATATGGTATCAGAGCTCAAGGTCTTGCGGTTTTTTTGCTACATATTAGACACCATGGATTTTTCGCTATAACTTGTTTTCTACAACGATTCAAAAGACACGACTTGGAGGATATTTATTAGATGGATGAAGGTATGTTGGGTTAAAAATTTAGCACCTGAGGACTTATACTTCCAGAGATACAACCTTTGTAAGATAGGGTTCTAAAATCATCCTGAACTGGGTCATTGCGGAATTTTCACTATAAAAAAATTTATGTAATGTTTCAAAACCTTAACTCCAGAGAATATTCATAGAAATTAGTAAGGTATCCCTTGTAAAAATTTAATGTTCTGGGTCGTCTTACATTTGTAGATACACCCTGTGGAAGATAGGGTATCTGACTAGTCCTATTGACTAGTCTCAAGAAGGTGTTTCAGGTAAAACAATCATAACTTATTCCTAGAGTATCCAAATTATGTGAGAATGGTTGCATTAGATAGTGGACACTCTATATTATTTTTGATACAAGTTTCAGAGTTTTATATCAATTATTTTGTGCGGGGCACGCTATACAAGTGACATCTCCCAGAAAGGACAAAAATCAGCAAGTTGTGGGGAAGTTACCGTAAATTCCACTTGGCACATCCAATTTTGATCGGACATGTGGAATTGCAGAGAATAAATATTAGAGAAATACAAAAAAAAAAGTTTCATACCTAGAAGGGCCAAAAATTTGGAGATACAACAGAAGAAATATTGTCTAGCAGAACCACCTCAAAATCAATGTTCAAAAGTGATACTTGGCCAACATGTCACCCAAAAAGGGAACTTCTACACCAAATAAGCCTCCAAATAATCCTACATGGACTCTTGATGAAGGTGAAGAAATGCGTAGGGACCTAAATGATTTACAAAAGAAGACAGTAACAAAAGATGAACTACAAGAGATTATGGAGGGTTTAAAAGGGGATATCATGGAAGGATTGAAAAATTTCATAATAGATAGGACACCTGAAAGTGAAAATGTATCCCATGAAATTCATGATGACGACACAAGGAAGGTGAATCAAGAATGGAGAAATTCCAACTTTGGGTTGAAGACCAACCACGTTCCTAAGGTCGATATGAGGAAGTTTGATGGCAAGGACCCAATCACATGAATACTTCAGATGGAGGAATTATTTGATCTACATAATGTGCCACATACACAAAAGTTAAGAATTGCTTCTTTATATTTAGAACCCAATCAATTTTTATGGTATCGATGGATTTTTTCTTGCAAATCACTCATCACTTGGACAATTTTCACGGAAGAAATTATAGCACACTATGAGGATACAAGGAGCAATACCTTCTTTAGCCAATTGATAAAACTCAAGCAAAAGGGTTCAGTTACAGAGCACATTGAGAACTTCCAAAGATTGAATATAAAGGTAACAAATATTCTATATGAGCACTTGATTGATGTATTCATAGGAGTGAAATGTATCCCATGAAATCTCTTTATGACACTCCATACGTAAGGAAGGTAAATCAAGAATGGAGAAATTCCAAATTTTGGTTGAAGTATTCAACCACGCTCCTAAGATCGACATGAGGAAGCTTGATGGCAAGGACTCAATCACAACGAATTTGCTTCCGATGGAGGAATTATTTGATCTTACATAATGTGCCACATACACAAAAGTTAAGAATTGCTTTATATTTAGAACCCAATCAATTTTTATGGTATCGATGATTTGTTCTTGCAAATCACTATCACTTGGACAATTTTCACGAAGAAATTATAGCACACTATGAGGATACAAGGAGCAATACCTTCTTAGCCAATTGATAAACCTCAAAAAGGGTTCAGCCATGCACATTGAGAACTTCCAAAGATTGAATATAAAGGTAACAAATATTCTATATGATAATTGATTGATGTATTCATAGGAACTTTAAATGAGCTAAATACCAACATGAGGTTTTCCTTTGGGGAACCCAAATCATTGAGAATGCATCATAAAGAAATGTTGAAAGTAAAAATATGGTTATGGCTTACTAGAAGGATCAATCCTAACATATATAGAGAATAATGCTCCATCTTCTAAAACACTTCAAACGGCCAAGGTTGACACCTCAACAATTGGAGGAAAGAAAAGAAAAGTTTATGCTTTAATTGTGACAACAAGTACAAGAAGGGACATAATTTTGCGAGAAGAAATGAGTTTCACATAGATTGTGAAGAGGAAGAACAAGAACAAGAACAAGAACCATATCAAGATGAAAAATGTAGAAGCAATTTCGCTTGAAGAGTTGACTCATGATATCGCAATGGGCTGACTGTATCACCATTCACCTCAAACCCCAAGATCGGCTGATGCACATCAAAATAAAAGGTAATAGTCCTAATTGACTCGCAAAGACTATAATTTCACTCACTATAAATTAGCCAAAGCTCTCAATTCTATTTGTATATCCAACATGTTTCTCATAATGATTGCAGATGGAGGAACTATCAATTGTCGCGAAAAAATGCAATAAGATCAATATTACTATGGGGAATATGTAATGAATAGTCCAATGATTTCTATACCCATGGTGGTGCTGATGTTGTAATTAGAATCCAATGGTTACAATCATTAGAATATGTCTTTAATTTCAAAGAAATTTTCATGAAATTTCATTGGAAGAAAAATAAATTGACTTAAGAGGTACTCATAGGGAAACCCGATAAGGTGATAAGCCTAATGGTATATTTATTTAAATTCTTTGAAAAATGGGCATGAAGGCTTATTTCAACAACCATTCTCACCAGATGTTCAAACGCCTAATATCTATTCCTCAAGACTTCAAGGGATCATTGATAAGAATTCCAGTATCGATGATATTCCAAAGGTCTTCCACCCACCTCAAATCATGATCATGAAATTCAATTCTAATTCCCGAGTGTTCTCCTAACATCAGCCACAGACCCCTCATGCCTAGAAGAGTGAAATTGAGATCATGTTTGAAGAAATGTTAGAGGTCGGGCATTATTAGACCTAGCCAAAGTTCTTACCTCGCACCATTCTGCATTTGGTATTCAAGAAAGATATATCATGCAATATGTGTCCAGATTATGAGAGCTCAACAAGATCACTATTAAAGATAAGCTTCCTTCATTCCTTGCCATTGATGAATTGTTAGATGAACTACATGGAGCAATTCATTTCACAAAATTGGATCTGTGTCATCTTATCATCTATATTAGAATGAAGGAAGAAGATATCCCAAAACAACATTCGGAACTCACATGGCCATTATGAATTTGGTCATGCCTTTTGGCCTACAAATGCACCTTCCACATTCCAAGGAAGGATGAATTCCATTTTCAATCCTTCCTTCTCGAAAATTTGTGTTAGTATTTTTGATGAAATACTAATCTATAGCAAGTCTTGGATAGATCATAAAGCATATGTTGACAAGGTGCTACAACCATTAAAGGAGAAACAACTATGCCAAACCATCCAAATGTTTCTTTGGAGGAAGGAGGTAGATTATTTGGTCATATTGTATCTCATGAAGGTGTCAAGGTAGATCCACCAAGATTAAGGCCATGATGGATCAAGCTGATTCTCAAAACATTGAAGAATCTTTTAGAGGATTTTTGGTTTGACAAGTTACTACCACGTTTGTTCGACGCTATGGAAGAATAGAAAGACCTTTAATGACACTAACTAAGAAGGATGATTTTCATGGACCTTATAGTAACTAAAGAGATTTGAACAACTTAAAGAGGTGATGTACAAAGTCCTATCTGATCACTCCAGCTTCAGCAAAACCTCTATTGTGGAAAATGTGATGCCTTTGGGAATTGAATTGGTGGTTGTCCTAATGCAAGAAGGAAGGCCCTGGCTTTTGAAAGTCAATCAATCAAGGAAAGGACTTTAAAAACCCATTTATGAGAAGGAAATGATGGAAATACTTATATGCATTGAAGAAATGACATCCTTACCTAATAGGTAGGCACTTCAAGGTCAAAACAGATCATGATAGTCTTTAAATACTTCTTGGAACAAAGACTATCTAGAAGAACAACAAAATGGCAACTAAGATATTGGGTTATGATTTTGAAATCATTTATAAAAAGGGAAGAAAATGTTGTGGCAGATGCAATTTCAAGAAAGGATGAATATTTGAGGCCCTTCTCTATGCTATATCGACTAATCCAACCCGATTGGATAATAAATGCAAGGGATGAATGGAAGAAAGAAGAAAATGTGTGGACTCTCATTCAAAGGTTGCGCCAGGATTCAGCATCAAATACATTTACATGGAAAAATGATTCAGCTTCAAGAAAGATCGCTTTATAAACAGGTAATAACTCCAACTCAAACAAAAGGTACTAATATAATTGCACACCTCTCCAATAGCAGAGGCACTCAGGAATTTTGAAACCTACCATAGAGTCAAGAAGGATTTTTTTTTTTGGGATGGGCTTTAAACTGATTTTCAAAGGTTTGTGGAAGAATGTTTGGGTTGGCTAAACAAATGGTGGAAACAATTAAGACCCTGTGTGTTTTTACAAACCTTTATTAGCCATCGCAAGTCAACGCTTGAGAGGAGGTTTCCATGGATTTCATCACGTGGTTACCAAAAAGTCCGAAGGAAAGTTATGTCATCATGGTGATTGTTGATAGACTCACCAAGTACACACATCTTTGTGCACTCTCTCATCCCTTCAAAGATAGTGTGTACAATTGCCACCGTGATTCAAGGAGACAAATAAAAGCTACATGGTATCCCAAAGATTATTGTAAGTGACGCAGATCCCATCTTCACCGGACATTTTTGGACAAAATTATTTTCTTGTTTGGGGTACTCACTGGCTCATAGCTCACTTAAACATCCTCAATATGATGGACAAACCAGATAGTGAAAAAATGTTCGAAGGATACCTTCGCTGTTTGTTCCATAAACAAACACAATGGTTCAAATGGTTGTCTCTTGGCGCCCAGGCATAACACTTCATTTCATACCTGAACAAATGACAATTCATTTATAATTCTATCGATACTAATCTGATACCACCCTCCTTCCATCACTTATTCTCTAAAAAACAAATCTAAGGTTCAAGCAGTGGAAGATCACATCGAGCATCAACAATAAGTTCTCCAAATCTTAAAGGACAACCTTACCATGGCACACAATCGCATGAAACAACAAGCAGATCAACATCGTAGTGAAAGAAGTTTTGAAGTAGGGGACTGGGTGTTTTTAAGACTACAACCATACAAATAGATGTCCCTCTAGCAAGCCAAGAAGGATAATAAATTATCACCAAAGTACGATGGCCCTTATAAGGTGTTGCAAAAGATTGGTACTATGGCATACAAATAGGAGTTGCCTGCATCTTCACGAGTAACCTATTTTTCCCTGTTTCATGCTTAAAGAAGGTTATAGGCGACAAGATCCCAGTTCAAACTATATTTCCAGACCTTGACGAGGAAGGAAAAATCATATTGGATACTGAAGACATCACTGACACAAGAATTTGCCAACTGAGGAATAGATCCATTTCATAGTATCTCATTAACTGGAGGAAACTACCGGTTGAAGATTCCACTTGGGAAGATGATTCTTTTATACAGAAGCATCTAGAGTTACTCAAGCATTGCGGATAACACTTGTCTCAAGGGGAGGGGAATGTTAAGCCCTAATATTGTCTCACTACCCCTTAATTGGGGCATATTACTTTAGTAATTTTATTTTATTTATGCCGGCTTTATTCCATTAGTTGTAATTAAACCTCCTAGTCTCCTATATATACCAAGGAGACATTTTCATTAGGAATCATCTTGTACTTGAACATTTATGTGTGGTAAAAGGAGGTTGCCCCCTCGAAGAGGCTTATTATCTTAAATTCTCTCTTTTTCAAGGCGTTGAGTACTTAGTCTGAGGTTTTTCTATGCTATATTGATATTTGGTTCTTAACAGATTCCTGGGATAGGATTTCAACTAGAGAACCCCTCACTCTTGGGTGTCATGCCTTGGAAGTTTCTTTACTAATTGATTTTGAGAACTAGTGTTTTGCTCAGTTTGAAGTAAACCAACATTTGGATTAATGGGTCCAATTTATGAAACACTGCCTCAAGAGCGGATGGAAAATATAGTCATCTATTCCATGCCTAAACAATCTTGCAGCATCTCACGAAACTCAAAAATATTGCTCCGTTAGTCTTTTATGCTGCAAGTGAGAATTGGCCAAGAGTCGCCGAAATGGTTTGGGATGCGACTTGCAACTAAGCATTTAATGAATATCGAGACTCAGATTGAGGAATTGTCGACTCCGATGGATTTCTGGGTTAGGATTTCATCTAGAGCACCCCTCACTCATGTGTGCCATGCCTTAGAAGTTGCTTTAATCATTGATTTCGAGAACTAGCCAGGGATTATTTTAAGGATGGAAATTTATATTAAAATGTAGAAATGTGGGCTACTATTACTAGTCCTTAATATGCAAAATATAAAATGTTTCACAATAATTTTGTAAAAATTTTCAAATTTCTAAGGATTTTATATAGTTTCTATAAAATTTTGGCGATTTGTAAGGTAAAACAATTTTATTCTATGGAATTTGGGCGAATCATTTTTAGAAAAAATGGAAATTGGCGAATCTTGTTTTGGGAAAAATCATAGCCCATTTGCGAAATTTAGCCCCTAAAATCATTTATGGAACTAGTGTTTTGCTCAGTTTGAAGCAATGCAACATTTGGATTAAGGGGCCAATTTACGAAACCATGCCTTAGGAGCAAATGGATAGTTTGGTCACCTAGTCCATGCCTAAACAAGCTTGCAACATCTCACGGAACTCAAAAATGTTGCTTCGTTAGTCTTTTATGCCCTGAGCAGGAATTGGCCAAGAGTCCCTGAAATGGTTTGGGATGCAAATTGAAACTGGGCATAAAAGGAAAAACGAGACTCGGATTGAGGAACCGTCATCTTTGTTGGATTCCTGGCATAGGATTTTAGCTAGAGAACCCTCACTCTTGGTTCCAACCACTCAGAAGTTGTTGTTTTCATCGATTTTGATAACTAGTTCTTTGCTCAATAAGCAACAATGCAACATTTGGATTTAGGGGTAAAATTTACGAAACCATGCCTCAAGAGTGGATGGACAATGTGGTCACCTAGTCCATGCCTAAACAAGCATGCAAAATCTCATGGATCTCAAAAATGTTTCTTCGTTAAGATTTTATGCCCGGAGGAGGAATTGCCAAGAGTCCCCGAAATGGTTTGGGATGCGACTTGCAACTAGGCATAAAAGGAAAACCGAGACTCGGATTGAGGAACCGTTGACTCCGATGGATTCCTGGGATAGGATTTCAGCTAGAGCACCCCTCACTCTCAGGTGCCATGCCTCAGAAGTTTCTTTACTCATTGATTTCAAGAACTATTGTTTTTCTCAGTTTGAAGAAAACCAACATTTGGATTAAGGGGTCCAATTTATGAAACACTGCCTCAGGAGTGGATGGAAAATATATTCACCTAGGCCACGCCTAAAAAATCTTGTAGCATCTCATGAAACTCAAAAATGTTGCTCTGTTAGTCTTTTATGCCCTAAGCGAGAATTGGCCAAGAGTCCCTGAAATGGTTTGGGATGCGACTTGCAACTAGGCATATAATGAATATCGAGACTCAGATTGAGGAATCGTTGACCTCGATGGATTCCTGGGATATAATTTCATCTATAGCACCTCTCACTCACGGGCGCCATGCCCCAAAAGTTGCTTTAATCATTGATTTTGAGAACTAGTGTTTTACTCAGTTTGAAGCAATGCAGTGTTTGGATTAAGGGGCCAATTTATGAAACCATGCCTCGAGATAGGATGGATAATTTGGTCACCTAGTCCATGCCTAAACAAGCTTGTAGCATGTCACGGAACTCAAAAATGTTGCTACATTAGTCTTTTATGCCCTAAGTGGGAATTGGCCAAGAGTCCCGGAAATGGTTTGGGATGCAACTTGCAGCTGGGCATAAAACGAAAACCGAGACTCGGATTGAGGAACCGTCATCTCTATTGGATTCTTGCCATAGGATTTTAGCTAGAGAACCCCTCACTCCCGATTCCAACCACTTGGAAGTTGTTTTTTCCAATGATTTCGATAACTATTTCTTTGCTTAGTAAGAAGCAATGCAACATTTGGATTTAGGGGTCCAATTTACGAAACCATGCCTCAGGAGCAGATGGACAAAGTGGTAACCTAGTCCATGCCTAAACAAGCATGAAAAATCTCATGGAGGTCAAAAATGTTTCTCCGTTAGGATTTTATGCACGGAGGAGGAATTGCTAAGTGTCCCAGAAATGGTTTGGGATGCGACTTGAAACTGGGCATAAAATGAAAACCGAGACTCTTATTGAGGAACCGTTGATTTTGATGGATTCCTAGAATAGGATTTCAGCTACAACACCCCTCACTCATGGGTGCCATGCCTCAGAGGTTGCTTTACTCATTGATTTCGAGAATTAGTGTTTTTCTCAGTTTGAAACAAGCCAACATTTGGATTAAGGGGTCCAATTTATGAAACACTGCCTTGGGAGTGAATGGACAATTTTGTCACCTAGTCCATGCCTAAAAAATTTTGTAGCATATCATGAACTCAAAAAATGATGCTCCGTTAGGTTTTTATGCCCTTAGGAGCAATTGGCCAAGAGTCCCCGAAATGGTTTGGGATGCGACTTGCAACTGGGCATATAACAAATATCGAGACTCAGATTGAGGAACTTTCGACTCTAATGGATTCTTGGCATATGATTTCATCTAGATAACCCCTCACTCATGTTTTCCATGCCTCAGAAGTTTCTTTAATCATTGATTTTGAGAACTAGTGTTTTTCTCAGTTTGAAGCAATGCAACATTTGGGTTAAGAGGCCAATTTACGAAACCATGCCTCAAGAGAAGATGGATAATTTGGTCACCTAGTCCATTCCTAAAAAATCTTGCAGCATCTCACGGAACTTGAAAATGTTTCTTTGTTGGTATTTTATTCCCTGGGCGGGAAATGGCCAAGAGTCCTTGAAATGGTTTGGGATGCGACTTGCAACTGGGCATAAAATGAAAACCAAGACTCATATTGAGGAACTGTCATATTTGTTGTATTCCTGGCATAGGATTTTATCTATAGCACCCCTCACTCTCGATTCCAACCCCTCGGAAGTTGTTTTTTTCATCGATTTCGATAAGTAGTGTTTTGCTCAGTAAGAAGCAATGCAACATTTGGATTTAGGGGTCCAATTTACGAAACCATGCCTATGGAGGGGATGGACAATGTGGTCACCTTTTCCATGCCTAAACAAGCATGCAAAATATCATGGAGCTCAAAAATGTTGCTCCGTTAGGTTTTTCTGCCCTCAGGAGCAATTGGCCAAGAGTCCCTGAAATGGTTTAGGATGCGACTTGAAACTGGGCATATAGCGAATATCGAGACTCGAATTCAAGAACCATCTACTCCGATGGATTCCTGGGATAGGATTTCATCTAGATCACCCCTCACTCACGGGTGCCATGCCTCATAAGTTGCTTTAATCATTGATTTCAAGAACTAGTGTTTTGCTTAGTTTGAAGCAATGCAACATTTGGATTAAGGAGCCAATTTATGAAACCATGCCTTAAGAGAGAATGGATAATTTGGTCACCTAGTACATGCCTAAAAAAGCTTGCAGCATCTCACAGAACTCAAAATTGTTGCTCTGTTAGTCTTTTATGCCCTGAGCGGGAATTGGACAAGAGTCCCCAAAATGGTTTGGGATGCGACTTGCAACTGGGAATAAAACAAAAATCGAGACTCAAATTGAGGAAGTGTCATCTCTGTTGGATTCCTAGCATAAGATTTTAGCTATATCACCCCTCACTCTCAGTTTCAACAACTCAGAAGTTGTTTTTTTCATCAATTTTGATAACTAGTGCTTTGTTGAGTAAGAAGTAATGCAACATTTGGATTTAGGGGTCCAATTTATGAAACCATGCTTCTGGAGCAGATGGACAATGTGGTCACCTGGTCCATGCCTAAACAAGCATGCAAAATCTCATGGAGCTCAAAAATGCTTCTTCGTTAGGATTTTATGCCCGGAGGAGGAATTGCCAAGAGTCCCCGAAATAGTTTGGGATGCGACTTGCAGCTGGGCATAAAATGAAAACCAAGTCTCAGATTGAGGAACTGTCAACTCTAATGGATTCCTAAGATAGGATTTCATCTAGATCACCCCTCACTCCCAGGTTCCATGCCTCAAAAGTTTCTTTACTCATTGATTTCGAGAACTAGTATTTTTCTCAGTTTGAAGCAAACCAACATTTGGATTAAGGGGTCCAATTTATGAAACACTGCATCGGGAGCGGATGGAAAATATAGTCACCTAGTCCATGCATAAAAAAATATTGAATCATCTCATGTAACTCAAAAATGTTGCTTCGTTAGTCTTTTATTCCCTGAGCATGAATTGGCCAAGAGTCCCCGAAATGGTTTGGGACATGACTTGCAACTGGGCATAAAATGAAAACTGAGACTTGGATTGAGGAACCGTCATCTCTGTTGGATTCCTGGCATAGGATTTTATCTAGAGCACCCCTCACTCCCGGTTCCAACCCCTCAGAAATTATTTTTTTCATCCATTTCGATAACTAGTGCTTTGCTCAGTAAGAAGCAATGCAACATTTGGATTTAGGGATCCAATTTATGAAACCATGCCTCGAGAGAATATGGAAAATGTGGTCACCTAGTTCATGCCTAAACAAGCATGCCAAATATCATGGAGCTCAAGAATGCTTCTCCGTTAGGCTTTTATGCCTAGAAGAGGAATTGCCAAGAGTCACTGAAATGGTTTGGGATGCGACTTGCAACTGGGCATAAAATGAAAAACGAGACTCAGATTGAGGAACCGTCGACTCCAATGGATTCCTGGGATAAGATTTTAGCTAGAGCACCCCTCACTCCCAGTTCCAACCCCTCATAAGTAGTTTTTTTCATCGATTTCGATAACTAGTGGTTTGCTCATTACGAAGCAATGCAACATTTGGATTTAGGGGCCAATTTACGAAACCATGCCTTAGGAGCAGATGGATAATTTGGTCACCTAGTCCATGCCTAAACAAGATTGCATCATCTCATGGAACTCAAAATATTTTCTCCATTAGTCTTTTATGCCCTAAGCGGGGATTGAGGAACCATCATCTTTGTTGGATTCCTAGCATAGGATTTTAGCTAGAGCAGCCCTCACTCCTGGTTCGCACCCCTCACTCCCGGTTCATGATTGGACTCTAGTTTTTCTAAACATTAGTTTTGAGGTTGCATGTACTATTTTCCAAGAGGTTGAGAGAATGTTGGGAGAAAGAAGAGGAACCTCACTTATTTTCAAGAAAAGGGACACAACACTCCCTATTGTAGGGGAAGGCTAGTATAAGAAGTAGCATTTACCAGATAGAGGAGGTATAAAAGTAGTCTTTGACCACTAATTCCATAATGGGATCATCATGTTTAAGCAGGACAAGGACTAAAATATATTCAAGCGAATTTTATATATTTCCATCAAGGACATGGACAATTCTGATGTGGGCAATTTTGCATGGAGGCATTTCTCCCAAACCTCTTCATAAAAGATTTTCAATCTATGGTGCATGTACAAATATGTGAGATGTGGGTTTATGATAATATTTTGAATTTTCCAATAACATTCTCCATTGACCTTGTGTAAACCATTCCATTTGGTGTTTGTTGCACTAAGTGTAAAGAACAATGTTGGAGAAATATAAGACTTAATTTAGGTATGAGCTATTTCTTACCTCTTTATTACCTTTTACTTTAATTGTATCCATATTTTGTATTGATAAAATGAGGAATTAACCCAAAATTGATGACATTAGACAAAAACTCAATCCTAAGGCCAACTAAGGAGAAAAAACAACACACGCTAATTAATCTAGGAGTCAAGCATGCAAACAAACCTTCTCACAAAGAAGTGCTAGTTGGTGATGGAATCCAACATCGCAGAATCGATGTGCGAAGGGGCTGAGTTTTGGCGGGTGGGAAAGTTACGTTGACAACCTACTTAACAAACTAACGCCCTGGTGCAAGTTACCTCACTGAGCAGTGGGAAACCCTCCAAGGATTCCAAGTGAGTCTAGCCAATGTCGATCCCAGGTACAACACCACCTTCCCTGTGTTGTCACCTTATGTAGGAAGTCTAAAATATTATGGCCTCTATGGTACCACCTACTATACCAAAGCAGAGGAGGGATAGTCGATAGTCAACACCAAGACCAAAAAAGCAGGGTTGATTACTCTGAGGGCCCCAATGTGATCTTGTGATTGACCCTTGTGTTAGAAGGGCTTCCCAAAGTCAGTGATATAGCAATTGGATTTCACTCCTTAACTCAAGAATTTATGTTTTTTTAGCATCTTTGGAAAGTTATTCTCACAATCCTATTCCAAAGCTATACACCTAAGCTATGATGGGTTTGAAGAGCCCTAGAAAAATTTCTAGATAAATTTTAATTAGCGCTTGATTGTAGGTTGTTGTTACTCAAAGGAGTGGTTGTGAAATTGATGGCATTTTGACTCAACTCTTTAAACCATGCAAGAGGAAAATTAAATGCAAGAAATTCAACTTCGATGAAAACTATCTATGGGAAGGAGCAAGAGGTTTTAAGCAAAGAAATAATTTCTTGATAGATTACTATGTGTGCAGTACTGCAAAATGACCCAAATTTTAAAGATACCATGCAAATGTCATAGTTCACTTAGTACACCTATACAACATTGAATCAAATGTCATCATTTATAACATAGTAAACTTTAATGATTATAGAGACCACAATACACATCTTGAATACTCATAAGGATCATGGGGGATTCACCTTGTTGACCAAGAACTTATCATGTAATTCATTCATAAAGGGGGGTTTTTAATTATGAACCCACATGTTGTGAATATATGTTGTGCGTAAAACACTGAAAATAACAATGTAATAAATAAAAAATGATACAAATCCTCGTTTCATAAGAGGAATGACACATAAGGATTTCAAAGTAAGATACAACATTCATTTACATCATCTAGGTTCCTATTCATGCCCCCCTTCATTGGACCAAAAGAAAACATGATTCAAAAATCCATCCTCTCCTCTTTTTAAGAAAACATGATTCAAATACATCCTCTCCTCTTTTTAGTCCTTGCAAAGCAAGGACTATAATAATCACCTCATGCGAATAATCCATATGTATATAACATGTAACAAAAACATATTTAAGTTATGGTAAAGTCATAGAATTTTGTATTTTCCGCCATATTATTTTTATCTTGAGTTGTACAAATTGTGTAGTTTTTAATGTTCTGTAAATAAGATGGTCTCTATCCCTATGGCCATTTATGGTCTCTCTTGATGGTCTCTCTTGATATGGTCCCTACAATCTAAGGAATACGAAGAAAACAATGTGTTGCATTTGTCAAGATAATACCCACAATACATTTTAATGTTAGGACAATGAAAGAAACAAGACAATATATTAGACAATATATCACATACAAACAATAGACAAGAATTAGGTTGCACAGGGTGAAGAGGGGTTGGTGACTATATAATAATAGGTGGCTATGATAAAATAAGAAGAGGTCGAGGTGGTCGACATGGAGGATAAGGAAGATATTAATAATGTTTTGTTTTACCTATATTAGGAGCAAGAAAAGGGAAGAATGCACTTTTGTGAAAACCCCCTCAAATAAAACCTGGAAGGAAAGAAAACAATATGTACTCATATTTGACAAGACAAAAAGAATATGTTAATGGATCCATATAAATTTTAAGAAAAATGGATAAAGAAGAATAATTGAAGGCTCTAGATGAATTTTGGGATCCATCAAGTGAGGAAGAATCCTAGAAAGGATGATAGAATTGATTACTATATTGGATGCATCATGTTGTCGTTGGATGTGAAGAATGTTACTTTTCAGTTACCTTAATTTACCTCTACTTGTGTTGAATATGTGAGGATTTGAGTGATGAAAATATCTAGTACTCATCAAAGTACTTTGTTCATGTTCTTAAGTACTCTACTCATCCATTCCACCATTATCCCCACCATGTATAACCTCCATACAACATCAATAACCTCCATACAACATCCATTCAACATACATCCCACATTTTCACGCAACTCCATCCATTCCTACATTATGCATCATCCAACTTCCATTGCTTGAAGAGGTGGAAGAACTAGAAGGGGATGCAGCTTATAGACCAAAAGACTCCCAATGGGGATGTGTGGTTCAATCCTAAATGGACCAATACTAGAGAATGTTCTCTTTAATGGGTTTTTTTTTTTTTTATGCTCAATTTTAGTGCTCTAAGCTACAGTTTTACAGGGTTTAAGGCCTTCAACAAAACCTCCTTTGCAAGTTTGGCCAAAATCCTATTATTTTTCCTTAGAAAGTTTTATGCATGCAAAGCTAAGAATGTAGTGAAGGGAAGTGCATATCTTTGCGCTTTCCATATACAAGCAAAAGGATAATGAAAAAGTGTGACATGATGTAAAGGCTACGTGGAAGGCTGATGCACATAGAAGAAATCACACAAAAAGTAAGGGGCTATGTTAAGTGCAAAGGAAAGTGAAGTGGAGTGTTGATGTGGAGCTATATACCAATGTGGATGAAAAGGTATAGACTATGGGGTTTGAACGAAAAGAGGCATGCCCTCCACACTTCACATTAGTACTACTATGGGGAAACAATAAGCTTGGTGACTATGAGGAAGTACAACTACACCCTCTGCAATGTGCTTGAGTGAAAACTAACAACTATGGATGCAAATATCTTGACAACAATTTCTTGTGAGTTCTCTTAGATTCCCTAGAGGAAACAAATGATTGGAGGAGGCAATAAAGAGGTAGGTTAGTCATTAGTGAAGGGGATTTGAAGTTAAAAACATTGTTGGAGCAAAGGGATTTTGAAATTTAGCATTGAAAAATATGGAAATATTGGGAGGTTAAGGGTGTAGCAACAAAAATACCAAGGACCTAGAAGGATAAATCTATTCCTATATTGAAAGGATGAAGAGGATTTTGAGTTTGTATGAAGAGAAAATATTGTGTTTGAGACAAAACAACAATATGCAAGATACTACTTAAGAGTGAGATTACACAAATTCTAATGGTGTTGGTGGGGAATAGGAATCATGAGTAATACCATTTAATGAGCATTCTCAAACCATGTGGGATGTCAAATTCTAGGCCTACTTGTAGCACAAAAAATGCCAAAATTTTGTATTTTTATTTTTAATTGTGTTGAAATCAAAAGTCATGGGGTTTGTTATTCTTTGCAAGTGGGTTAACACTAGTGTTTTATAAATCACCTTTTCTTTGTAGTTGACCTAAAAATGAGGATAATGTTTTGTGTTGTAATAGAAGAAGAAACCAATATAGTTGTTGAAGAAATCTAGCACAAGTCATTTCTCACCTACAACAAGGATTTTCCCTAGTTGCCATGGTATCTTATTATTGATTCATGATTCCACCCACTCCCCTATATAGTTTTCTCGCATCAATGATGGGAGACATTGCATACCCAAGTTTAGTGCATACTTTGTCCAAGTTAATTCGATGTGTTGACCCTCTAAAAGGGCCACTTGTATCACATGTTGTTAATTTTGTGGGAAGGTCTCATCATTTCCAGTTAACATTGTCTCTAATATTGTCAAACTCATATGCTTCCCCCCCTAAAAATATGCAACCCATGGCAAGGAAATTTATTTCATTATGGATTCTCTCTTTCTCTTAGAAAAGACAAGTTTCTTCCATCTTTGTCCAAAAACCAGAAGAAGGTTCAAAGGAATTCATAAAATAATAGTTATTTGGCCATATGAAGAAATATCTATGTGATTAGATGATAGAGGTATGGTAATGAGAATTGAACCTAAATCTAACCAACACACCCTTGCCTAAATTCAAAAATCATCTAAAGAACCTTCAAATCCTGATTTGGGGTTTTAAAGGATTTTAAGAACTTACAGATTTTGGCATCATTTTTGGTCAAGGTCGGGTCTCTCCTTCACTCCATCAAGGGCCTACTCTGTCGCTCCTCCTCTATCTCTCCAACAAGGGAACTCTTAGTCTCTCCTCCTAAAAAAATGAAATACACTCTCATTCTCTCCCAGAGGTGAGGTTATTCTCTGTCGTTCCTCCTCCAACAATGGCATGCACTCTCAGTCACTCATTTGTTTCTCTAGCAATGTATGCACTCCCAAAGTTGAGGTTGTTCTTCTCTCGCTCCAGCAATGAGGTTATTCTCCTCTTTCTCCAAAAATTTCATGCACTCTCAATCGCAGGGAGGTGAGGTTATTCTCCTCTCACTCAAGTAATGGCATCCACTCTCAAGTGTGGGGAGGTGAGGTTATTCTCCTCTCGCTCCAACAATGGTATGGACTATGAGTCACAATAGGTAATTTGAACAATGGGTATTTTGCATGTGCAGGTAATGGATTATGTAGGTTAGGTTATTCTCCTCTCTCTCCAACAATGGTATGCACTATCAGTCACACTGATAGGTAATTCGAACAATGGGGGTTTTTCACGCACGAGTGAGGGATTATGTATTTTTGTTTGCATATATTTTATATATTATATAATTTATATAATGTAAATTATATAAATTATATATTATATAAATAAATTTTTATATAAATTACATATATTAAATATTTAATAAATGTGTATTAATAATTAATATATTAATAGATGGGTAAAACTTAACATGGACAATGGTGCATTGGGTCTAGGGACATGTCTTTTAAGAGACTCCTGATGGTACATAACCTTAGTCAACTCATCTCTTATTGGATGTTATCTAAGTTTATTACACGACACTAGTCCAAAACCATGACACGAGTCCTCTAAGGCCCAGCCTGAAATTGTGACTCTATCCATGCTCAGGCCACCTATGTTTTGGCCCCTGTTCCCACTGATATAATGATAATTCAGGTAAGTCCCAAAATTCTGACTCTATCCATGCTCATGCCACCTATGTTTTGGCCCCTGTTCCCACTTATATAATGATAAGTCAGGTAAGGCCCGAAATTCTGACTCTATCCATGCTTAGGCCACCTATGTTTTGGCCCTTGTTCCCACTGATACAATGATAATTCAAGAAAGGATTGAAATTCTGTTATCCATGCTCAGGCCACCTATGTTTTGGCCCATCTTCCCACTGATATAATGATAAGTCAGGTAAGTCCCGAAATTCTGACTCTATCCATGCTCAGGCCACATATGTTTTGGACCCTGCTCCCACTGATATAGTGATAAGTTAGGTAAGGCCCAAAATTCTGAATCTATCCATGCTCAGGCCACCTATGTTTTGTCCCTTATTCCCACTAATATAATGATAAGTCAGGTAAGTCCTGAAATTCTACCTCTATCCATGCTCAGGCCACCTATGTTTTGGCCCCTGTTCCCACTGATATAATGATAAGTCAAGTAAGTCCCGAAATTCTGATGCTATCCATGCTCAAGACACTTATGCTTTGGCCCCCTCTCCCACTAATATAATGATAATAGGGAATAATTTAAACTTAATCACTTCACTCTATAATTATGTTGTCGAAAGGAAGTCCCTGAAATTTGAACAAGGATTATGTTTATCTTGTTGATATTGACATCCTTTTGTATGAGATGGTCAATGAAAATGGTAATGCGACCTAGAAGGAAGATTGAAACCATTATGGGTTAAAAAAATTTGATCAATGTATTGTCATATAAGATGCATATCAATAAAAATTTAGTTGATTTACCAAAAGAATGAATTTATGTATTTGCAAAAACTTTTTTATAAATATTTTTATTCACCAAATTTCATCTCATTTTTAAAATATCTCTTCCTTTCATTAATCTTGGTGTAGAGGCTAACAATAACAAACTAAACCCAATTAACACCCAAATTTCAGTTGTTACCACTTATTTGTGATAAGTTTGTGTGCAAAGTGACCAAACACTCCTATAATAATGAGTAAAACAACCAATCAACTAAAATTCCATTATTTCATACTAATGACAAATCCTATTGTTGGTTGGTTTGCCAAAATCATTCTACTTCTTCGAATGGAATGAACTAGGGAAGAAAATGTTTTTTCAGACGGAAATGTGGTCTATATATTAACATAGTCAAGAGAAGTATTACAGAGGCATGTGAGCATATCACCTCAAGTGTGCTAAAGATGACCTTGCATCCTATCCTTGGGCTCCTACTTCACTTTAGGTTATTTAATCTAACAACATTTTTAGGATTCCTTCCATCATCATTTTGACAACTTCACTATAGGTTCCCTTGAATCCTCTCCTTGGGCTCCTACTTGACTTTAGGTTCATTTTATCTAACAACATTTTAGGTTTCCTTCCATCCTCATTTTGACAATGTAACCATAGGTGATGGAAATATAGAGATAGAACTTCAACAACATAATGATAGGGAAATGAAGACATGGGATTGGTGCAAGTGGACAACTTCATCCAAGGGAAGTACTAGTGGGTGAAAATGCGAAGACGAGTAACACTTTTTGGAAAGAAGCTTGTGAAGAAATGTGATATTTATTGTTTCAATCAATAAAATAGTCATTGAAATATATTGATTGAAAGTTAAATAATCTTTTGGATAAGAGTTAAAATTATTGGTCGAAACATTTTAAAATGTCTCAATAAAGAGTTTGCCTATGTTTACCTCAAGTTAAAAAATCCTTGTTTGAGAGTTTGGGTGGATTAGAAAAACTCCAAGTTGAAATTTAAATGTCTTGGACTAGAGTTTTTGTTTCACCATTATTTAAAACTCTTGAGAAGGATTGTTGGTCAAGGGTTATGATGCTCCCCCTAGATTCTTGGTTGAAAATATTTAAACTCTCGATCGAGAATATTATCAACTATTGATTGAGAGTTTTTATGTCATAAATGAGGTTGAAACAATTGATCATGCCCTATTTCCAACTTTCAACCAAATAAAAGGCTTCCCCAAGCTAGGGGACAATCGTTGCACTCTCCACCTTCTTCCAAACAAATTTCACCATAGGAGGTTGGCAATTTTTTTTGTGTATTTTTTCTTGTTTAGCAATGTTTTCATTTATTTTAATTTTTTTTTAAAAGACCCTTAAATTTGAACCTAATAAGTGGATACCACAAAACTTCAAAACCATAAGAAGACATTTGGAACCCAAAAAACTAAAATTCATAAAAACCTTAAACCTGAAACCCTCAAAACTCATCAATTTCATTTTTTGCTTGTCTATTCATTTTATATTCCATTTTAGTACTATTGTTGTTTTGTTTTATTTAATATTTTTAACAATCTTAAAAAGGTTCCATTGACATGTAGAAATGTTGTCATTTTTTTTAATATTTTGATAATGCTCGGAGTATTAAAAAAATAAACATGAAAATACAATGTTCAATCTTAGCATGTTTTTATTTTGATTGGTCTTTGCAATGTAATTTTGTTTGGCTAGTCCTCATTACTAGCAATCCCACTTTATAAGTTGCACCTCTTTAAAGTGGCTGGTAGATTAAATATCCTTCAACCACATGTTGCAGTGGCACATGCAATCTACCAGTTTTCAACCTCCCTCTCTTAAAACCTCTTTGAATGACTACAACAAAAAAGTCTTTGATTGTCTATTTTTTGGCCATTTGTTCACCAATTGAAATAGTCTAATGAAAATTATTGCTCATGCCCCCATGGGTAAAACCTAACATGGACAATGGTGCATTGGGTCTAGGGACATGTATTTTAAGAGACTCCTAATGTTTCATAAAATCATTCAACTCATCTCTTGTTGAATGTTATCTAAGTTTATTACACGACACGAGTCCAAAACCATGACACGAGTCCTCTCAGGCCCGGCCTGAAATTCTGACTATATCCATGATCAGGCCACCTATGTTTTGGCCCCTGTTCCCATTGATATAATGATAAGTCAGGTAAGTCCCAAAATTCTGATTCTATCCATGCTCAGGCTACCTATGTTTTGTCCCCTGTTCCCACTAATATAATGATAAGTTAGGTAAGGCCTGAAATTTTGACTCTATCCATGCTCAGGCCACCGATGTTTTGGCCCCTGTTCCCACTGATACAATGATAAGTCAGGAAAGGCCCAAAATTAAGTTATCCATGCTCTAACCACGTATGTTTTGGCCCCTATTCCCACTGATATAATGATAAGTCAGGTAAGTCCCGAAATTCAGACTCTATCCATGCTTAGGCCACCTATGTTTTAGCCCTTGTTCCCACTGATATAATGATAATTCAAGTAAGGCCCAAAATTCAAACTCTATCCATGCTCAGGTCGCCTATGTTTTTCCCTTGTTCCCACTGATATAATGATAAGTTAGGTAAGTCCCAAAATTCTAACTCTATCCATGCTCATGCCACCTATGTTTTGGCCCCTGTTCCCACTTATATAATGATAAGTCAGGTAAGTCCCAAAATTCTGAATCTATCCATGCTCAAGTGATCAAAATCTGGACCAGGGGGCAAAAATTTGCTCAATTTTCAAAGTGCTCGGATTGTGACGAAAACGATGCCATTGTGTCCGTCTCGTCTTCCTGATTCCGGCGGTATATTTACTTTCTCAAAAGGATTCCGTATGGAGAAGTTATCGCGATTTGTTCGCCGAGTCAAACAGACAAAAATTTGATGCTGACTGGGCAGTCCGTACATGCTGATTGGACAGAGGCCGTACAGATGAAGTGGAGACCGTACATCTGACATGGCACCTGTTTATGTGGCAGGTGATGTGGCAATTTCTGGTTGGTTGTTTATTGGCGAATACGGTGTTGACACGTGTCCGTTTTGGGCGAATGATGTGAGGACACGTGGCCCAACCCAAGGGCGCCAAGTGTCGCTCATTCATTGGACATTATGTTTACATGTAAAAGTTGTATTGGAAGTCCACGGGGTTCGACCCCTGGACCTCCCATAGCACACGCCTTCATAACTCTCCGCTAACCAACATACCCGCCGGTGTTCCTTGTTATAGAAGTCAACCGACTTATATTTAAATTCGTGTGTTGTGTTATTTGGAAAGGGGGGCGGGCCGGGGCTTAGCCCCAACCCATGGTTCCATAGTTCAATGCATATAACTGTAATTTTTAATATATGGGCGCGGGTTAATACAACCAACGTTTATGTTAAACATATATTATATGTGTGGCGGCCGGGTTAAATATTTGCGTGGGTTTCAAACCATATCACCGTGCTATATTATATTGTGCGGGGTTTTAAACTATGGTTTATGCCATATTATATGCCATGTTTTAACAGGCATGCGGTTGGTGTGTGCAGTTGCACATTTATGACAACAACCCATGTATTTTCGTTATTTAACCAATGGTTAATAATGCGCGCGGTTTTTAAATGGTTTTAACCCCTTTTACGCCCAGCCTTTGGTCACATGGCCATATGCCCGAGTGCCGAGGCGGTTGGGGGCTGGAGGCGCCCTAACCGTCCTACGGTTTGCACCGTTGGCACGGTTGCGCCCGGTGCCAGGTTATAACGCGCATTGGGAGCGTGTTCCAGGTACATGCACACAGAGGTGCGTTCTGTAGAACCAGTTCCAACAACGCTTGAAGGAGGAAAATGGAGGAGGCCTAACTTCTTCATCGTTTGGCCGATTGAGGTGCCGTAAAAGCCTAGCCAGGGGTTTTTGGACGTGATGGATCCATTGGTGCCATTTTCACAGCCATTTGAAGAATTCTTCTGCAAGTTTTTCACCATTGAAGTTTCAGGAAGCTCCAGGGAACTTCAAGCCCTCTTTGATGGAGGACATGGTTTGGTGAGCCTATGTTTGTTTTATGTGATTGAATAAACATTTTTGGCTAATTGATATTCTATGAACACATTAGGATAGGTTTCAGAGGTTGTTGAGGACTTTTACAGGTTTTTTTGCCAAAGAGAAGCTCAGGGAAGCTTATGGCCACATGTAGAAGAGGTCATGCCCGGATGAACCATGATCCGTTTTCAGAGTTGTATTAGTCATTTTTGGGGTTTTTATGTGTTCTGATCTCAATGGTGCAGTCTGTTTTTCCATTGGAGTTAAGCAGTAGCTTGTAAAAGAACTTTTGACTAATTAATCCCAGAGAGCCAAGTCCATTATGGAGGCTCAAGGAGATGTAGCCCGGAGGGGGGTGAACTCCTTTATCATGTTGTTCTTGTTGTGAGTTTGATGGTTTATTTGTTGCAAATATTGTTGCTGTGTATTTATTTGAAGTACATGTTTAACCATTTACAAGAACATTTTCGCATACATAAACATTTAAAGGAAGAAGCATAGAACTTAACACATAAGTTAATATTGCATATTTATACACATGAAGCAAGGTCCTGTAAAGTTTATTTTAATGAAGTAGGGGTGCTTGCATAGCATAAAAATTCAGCCTTCTATTTTCAGATCAAGTGGTATCAGAGCATAAGTTTGTTTCGCTCATGTGTTT
>SNQJ01S0033728.1:89675-108898 GCA_010110895.2 Picea sitchensis
AGGTGTAGGATAGTCTGTGACAGAGTGTGTTGTTAAGCCATTCAGTGTTGAAAAGTCATCGGTTCGAAACCTGGGGGGATAAAAAATCCAACCATGTTAAGGGTTGGTGTGGCTCAAGAAGTTCGACCACATTAACAAAAAAAAAAAAAAAATATGAATTATCTATTATGATTGAGTGTCTATTAATTGAACACAATCAAACAACAGTAAAAATGAAGTTCAATTTTTTAATATTCATATAAAATCTCTCTATATAAAAATATTTTTATATTTATAATTTATTATTATTCGTATACTATATAAATAAAAAGATTTTTATATTTATAACTTTTTATAAGTATTATATTTTTTAAACCCATATGACAATATCTTTTTATACCAACATATAAATACACCCAGTAACTCTCAATGTATAAAGTATAAATGCAGAATAATAAGAAACACAGCTTCAATTTTTTTTAAGACCAGACACACATAAGTAAATCATGCTATTTCGGTTGAATCTCTGAGAGTGATTCGTTATTAACAATACTCATTCATATATTTCATTGTCTGGACTCGGGTTATTAACACAGATCAGTCAGACACCCGGTTACATTTTTTCAAGCTGAAAAGCACGCAAACAAATCATACTATTCAGCTTGAATACCTGAGAATGGTTTGTCAGTCGGGTTTCGAAATCCCGGAACATCTAGAAAAAAAGGACTCCTCCAACAAAAACAAAACAGTTTTTCTTGAATGGTGATTGACAAACTATAAGCAAACGCACGTGCCAGCTTCTTTTATTTCTATTTCAGAAATCACTATACCTGCAACAATTTCAAGATATTCAGATTAAGAACAGAAACACCCTTACAAAAAAATAACGATTGTAACATCAAATTGTGGACTTAATATATATAATTGTGGAAATAAAATAAATCGGTTATGATTCAATGAATTTCCAAGGAAGTCGTCATTGTAGTATAACATTAGCTTGCAGATTACTCAGTGTCCATAATAATAGTGTTGGAATAATAATAGTGTTTTGAGGCTTTTGGTATTGATCATAGTATGGTTGTTTTGAAATTAAAACTGTTTTGAAGAAATCATAACCTGTGAAACTAAGACTTCATGGGTAACGGCAGCTCGCAATGAGGTGGATAACACTCACTTCAAGTTAGGAGCTCTAACGCTATCATAAAATGTCTTACCATGGCCACCCACCAGTTTCAAAATTTTTGGCATCTCATGATTTAGCAGGGCTGTGTCATAATTTGTTTTTATTTCTTTAAATAGTAAATATAAATAATGTGGTTGAGGTGGTTTGAGGAGGTATCGCACTCTTTCCACCAGGTTTAAATTTTCTATAAAGTTTTGGTTCATTGTGAAAAGATTACAAGGATAGGTACAAGATATATAAAGTAGTTTATAGTGGCAGTCAACCAACTAAATTTGATTCTGAATTTAAAAAAAATATAAATAAAATACATAAATAATCCTAAAAATCACATGGTAATGAGTAACTTTTTTTCTAAATGATTTTAGACGATTCTAAACCTAAAATAATAAGTAAATGAACAAATAATATAAAACATTAAAAAATTAGTAGTTTTTAAAAAGATTCCACACCATTTTATATAGATAATAAGTAATGGTAGAAAAAACAAGGTTTTCCTTGTCAAATTCAAATTAGTGTTTAACTTGTATTTAGACATTGATCACTCATTAATTCTTTGAGTTGTTTTTTTTTTTAAAATAAGAGGGAAAGGCAATAGTATTTATCTTTTCTTTATTGACTCGACTAAAGTTTTTGATAAAATTCTTTAAAGAATGAGAACAAAATAAAAGAATTTATGTTGAGTGGAGAGAAATTACCTTCCATTATATGAAAAAGTTATTATAGAATTGGATGTATGAATAAATCATAAAACTTGAAAGAAGGAAAGTCAAAGTCAATAGTAATATAGAAGTGAAACAATAATCTCCTCTCTCTCCAACATTATTTAGCATACTCATAAATAGATCAAAATATTGAACTAGGAAGCATAGGGGAGGGGGAATAATAATATCAAGATATACTTTGTTGTTATTGATTTATTGGCAAAACACAAACATTATATTCAAAGGCATCATGATGTCTTAAATAAATTTTGAAATTAAACTTAAATAAACGTTAATGTCAAGAAAACAAACCTAATTGTGATAAGTAATTTTCATAAGGATATAACCATCAGATTTAATAGTGACAAGTTGGAGGTAGTTTCCTCTTACAACTACCTAGGACTTGAATTTGATTATAATTTTAATAAGAAATCTTGTGTGGAAAAACTAGTAATAACAAACATGAAGGTCCTCTATTATATGGAGAATAAATGTATAAAAAAATAGTTATGCACTTGGATATTGAATAAGTTTCTCTTTACAACATTAGTACAAACAATAATTTGGATCTCTACCTCTCCCAAAAATATTAGATGAAAGTTGAAAGAGTTAGGTGTTGTTGTAAACAACTCATATATACGTATTGCTAAGATGATTAACAATATAACACCAAGAGATGCTCTACAACCAAATAATGGGGAGATGTTTCATGTAACTCAATGTATGCAAGTGACAACTAAAAGATAAATTTAAATAAATAATAGTTAAAATAAATTACATGTTGGTAAAGATGAATCTAGGGTGGTGTTAATGAGTTTAAATAGAAAATTTAATTTATATAAAAGATGGATTCTTTCCATAGAAATCCTAGCATGGATTTGTATATAAATAGATATATCTCCAAAGAAGGAATATAGAAACATTTGTGTGCATCTCTCTCTCATTTATAGGGAACCTTTGTGCATTTTTTATTATTTATCATGTTAAAATACAAACCCTTTCCTTTATGATGTTAATAGAAACATGTATGTTAAATTTATAAGGAGAAGCATTATACCAATTTAAGATATATATTAACAAAATAAAGCATATATGCAAAAACACTACATACCCAAGATAAGGGTTGGAATTGTGAGAAAAGGCAAGAACCTAATGAGAAAATGAGATTATACCAATAAAAAAACATAGCAAATGATTCCTTACACATAAAAACAATACTTGAGAGAATCTACATCCATAATTTTATTTTTACTTTGTCAATTCAAACTATAATGATCTAGTAGTAGGGACAAAAAATAAAATCTATACTTACTTTGCAAGCAAAAAAAAATTGAAAATAAAAATATGTAATAATACATTATGCCATGTATAAAAAAGTAAAATAAAAATGATTTATTTAACATAAAAAAAACGTACTTAAATTATTGAATTTTCCAATCATATTCGTATTCATATTCATATATAACAAATTAAAACATTTATGAAAAAAAAACTTAAAAATTATAAATATATATATTTTTACATCCTGGTGAGCACTTGACAAACGCTCCACTATAATGCATATGAAGTTCGTATACACAAATTCATGCATAAATCACTTATAGATTAAACTATTTCAAATAAACTACTCCAACCACAACGTGCACCATCTTAGATGTAATGTTCAAAACTCTCGGTCCTTAACACCTTGATGCTGTATCTTAGAAAAGCTGATGGTCCCTATCAACAAAACAGGCATAAATATTGTCCCTTTCTGCTTGGATCTTACCATATGAGGAAAATAATGGAGGTTCACATCACTTCACAAAGTCCAATTTAAACATTTATTGATTTAAATATATTTTTAAAAAATATCACACATCAATTATTTACCAATTTTAAATAAGATAAATTCTTATCACGAAAAATCATACACATAACCATATATTTCATATTAAAAATTAAATAATGAAAACCATTTATATTATATAAAAACACTTTAAAATTATTAAAAATAGTTATAATTTTAAAGTTATTAAAAAGAGTTAAAAAACATATCAACTAAAAACATCCCATACACAATATAACAATTCAAAAATAATTATAAAAAAACATACCATACACAATATAACAATTCAAAAATAATTGTATCAAAATAAGGACTTCAATTAAACTCAACTTTCCATTAATTATATACTTTTCTTAAAGTAATTTATTGAGTAAATTTCATAGTAGGAAGAATTTTATTTGCATAGTTTATGCTACTCACGTGCTACTAGGAAAGCCAGATTAATAGTTTTTCTATTCATATTGTTTTTAGGAAAAGTATAACCATAAACTAAATAACAAAGTAAATCATAAATTGAAATCAAAATAGTAAAAGCTAAAAGAAGACTGATTTATTGATATTTAGGATGAGGAAAGGCGAGAGTCATGTTTTTTCTATGAATAAGAAACCAAAATATTATCAAGCATAACGTTCTAGGCTTGTCAGTTTCTTAGGCAACAAATTTGTACATCATCCGCAAAATTTCATTGTATGTTTCATTAATTTCCACTAACACCTTAACCATTATGAATTTCATCTTTTAATATAAGTTAGCCGTTTTGAAATATTTGGTTTCCATGGTGCGAGATGAACTAGTGTATGAAACCCAGGAACACATATCCGCATCCAAAACCTCATCCTAGATACAATCCCTATGAATTTAGGCTTCAGATTCACCCAATTCTATCTTTGCTCAAATTTACAGGGGCATGTTGGCTTAATAAATTTCAGCTGAATCCTCTACTCGCCACTGCGCCCACGAGGAAGAGAACCTACTGAGATGACTTTGGGTCCTATATTTGGAACCACCTTGTGCCATGAGAAAGAACCACCAGAGCATTGAACTAACCGAAGGGAAGAACTGAGAACCAACAAGGATACCTGAGAAAGCCCCCTAAAATAGAGAATGGACCAAAGATCGAAGAAGGCACAAAGAAACGAGAATCAAATTCATAGAGAAAGAAGAATACAACCATAGGGAAGGCCAACAATGACCATAAAAGTTGTCACCAATAGCCCAGATTCACATCCTTCTATTGTTGTGAGCATTTATTACCAAAACGAGCAAATAAACCATCCAAATCCAACACCATAAAGAACGAGTTACCATTGCTAGAGAGAAATACACTTCCATATTTCTAGCACCTTCTAACATTATCCTTTGACTACCACAATTGCAGGGAGACGTTATCATGTGGATCATTGAAGACCAAGGGAAGGATGGGTATTCATTAACCCGTAACATACGTCTAATCATCCTCCCTATCATATCATCCCATCCGGGGGTCAATTATATATTCTTTGAAATAGAGCAGTACCTTAGTTGACATTGGCCTAACGTCAATACATATCCTCGATAGTCAATTGAAACTAAATTATATAATGTAAATATAGTTGATTATTATATAAAGTATCAATATTTTATGATCTTAAACACTTTTAAAGGAATATCGTGTACGTGACTTTCCGTCTTAGCTTTTCTAAGATGGTTAATGCCGATAGACGATTAGCTTGGAGAAATATCGTGTACGTGACTTTCCGTCGTAGCTTTTCTAAGATGATTAATGTCGATAGGCGATTTAGCTTGGAGCTACCATGGCGCCGAAGGACTCCACACACGGCTGGTTAAAAAGCCGAGTGCATTGGTAGAAAAAAACACAGAAAGCTGGTAACGTCTTTGGTAAAATGGTGCAGTGGAAGGTGTCTACTCACCCATTGCGCGGCACGTATCCATGGCGCCACCGCACCCACAGACCAAAGTACACCTCGTAAGGGAAGTGGGATGATGAAACTCATTCAAGGAGGGGATTTGAAGCCGCGATCTCTCAGCGGTAGGATGGGGATCTCTGTGTTTGGAGCTTTGGGTGAAGAGCCGACCTAGTGCCTAGATGGCCTGGGTGCGGGTAGGAGGGTAGGGGTTAGACTAGGTTTTTGACCTTTTGGGGTTGACCCGGAATCCCCTAGGGTTTATGGAGGTAGCTGACGTGAACCCTGAGTTAAGAATGTACCATGCTACTTTAAATCCAGATGATGTGAGGGCTGGTAAGGTCGGGTCTGAGCTGGAGGTTCGTTCTTTGCCTGGGATAGGTGGCGACTGTGTGTGGAGCTACAGAAAAGAAAGCGATTGAAATCATTAATGACCTTTTCTCTCGGGAAGCAAAAAAGGGAGGGGAAGCATGCGCTTTAACGACCCACCTATCACCACTAAACTCGTCAAAGGTTTTGGAGGGAGAGCCTGGCTGTAAGGTAGTCCAGGAGAATGTTACGACAACCATTGTTATAGAGCAGGGGGTGGTTCATGAGGCTTTAGGCTCTGACGCTGGGAGGAGACTTCCTGACAGGACTGGTTTAAACATTTATGGGAAGGTAGGGGCAGAGGTAAGGAGAGGCGTAAACTGGCGGGACACTATGGGAGGCATCGGTAGAGAAGTGTTGGCGGAGACGAGGATGAAGACTATAGACTCTGAAGATTTGAGCAAAGGTTTGAATAGAAGTAAGGGGGAGGCTAGAGCACAAACGGACCCAAAAGCGAGGAGGGTGAAAAAGTCTAAACCCACAGTAACCCTCGATTAGGATATTGGAATGCAGGAAGCGGAAGCCTACACTGTACGGGGTTTGGTTGGTAGATTTGGTTATCGGGCGATGGTAGCCCAAGATATACATAGCTGGGTAGCTGATAACTGGGGTACAGTTATGGGATATCTTCCATAGGTGTTTATATTAACCAGAGGTTGGTACTATTTTCTATTTAAAAAGATGGAGGATGCAGAGGTGGTATTGAATTCGGTATGGTTGGTTGGTACTATTTTCTATTTAAAAAGATGGAGGATGCAGAGGTGGTATTGAATTCGGTATGGTTGGTGAATCAGGGAAGTTTAATGTTAAAGCAGTGGCATTGTGCCTTCAATCCGGAGAAGGAGCACATCCACTATAGACACATGTGGGTTTTGTTTCCTAGGTTCCCACTTGTAATATGGAGCTTGGAGGATTTTAAGGAGATTGGAAATGCCATCGGTAAGTTCCTTTATACTGACTCAAAGTTATTGACATGGTCAGATAGGAGGATGGGAAAAATGTGGGTGGAAGTTGATCTAAATGGTGGTCTACTAACCGAGATGGATATTGTTTGGCGTGGGAACATGATACAACAACGACTATATTATATGGGGGTTCCTTTAAGGTGCACAGTATGCAAGGAAATAGGGCACCTGCGGTATCAGTGCATTGGGCTCAAAGTGAAAGAGACACCAGATTGGGATGGTGAGGATGGCGTAAATGAACTACCTATACAACCCGCAACCACAAATTTAACTACTGAAGATTGGATAGATTCCTTGCTATCTACATGCTCACATAGCGACAATGGGATTGGTAATTCAAACCTAATGTGTTCTAATCTTAATTCTTCGTTGTATGTTAGTGATTTTACATGGAGGAAGGTTTTAGGGAAGGAGGATTCAATTTTAGAGATTGATTCTAAGGAGAGGTTAAGGGTTGTTTGGAAACCTGACTATGAAGATACTTCGAAGAGGATAAGGGAACTGTGTGGGGAGGGAGATAGGGCAGAGTCCTTATAAATGCCTTTCCAGAACGAGAGAGTGATAGAAGTGAAGGGTATAAGAAGTATTGTGGGAGGGGGGATCTCTGATCTCTCAAGGATGATTGTGCCTCAGACCTGTGCTTTGGTGGAGGGGGGGGAACTACCGGGATTGGAAGTTTTTATAAATGTGCGGGTCAGGGATGTCCTATTGAGGAGAAGGTTGTCATCACATCTCAATTTGTGGATGATAGGTCTCTATTACGGGATGGGAAACCAGATAGGTTCTTTGGGGGGAAGGGTAACTCTGTTAATTCCTTACTGTCTTTGAACCTTGAGCCCAGGACTGCAGCGATTGAATGGAGACTAAATTGCATTTTGTCTCCTCTGGAAAGCCCTATAGAAAATCCTCCTGTGGGATTGGAGGGGAGGGTTGAGCTTTCTCGGGCAAATACACAGGATGGTTTTCTTAATGGAGCGGGTGTAGGTTCTGCAGACTCACAAAGTGTTAAGTGTTTTAAGGTCCCAGATGTACTCTCTGAGATAGATGAATCGTTATTTAATTTTATACCTTCATATAGACATATCCTTACCCAAACACCTTTGTCGATTTATGTTGGGGCGAAACATGTACCAAAGATTGTTTAAAATATTGGGAAGGGTGAGAATGGAAGGTGTGAGTCTGTTCACACTTCGATGGGAGAAACTACATTTTTTAAGGGAGCGGTTCGTGGAGGCCTGGATAAATATTTTTCCCCGTTTAAAACTAGAAGTGCGAGGAAGTTCGGGAAAGAGAAAGAAAATTGTGCTACCTCTAGTGTAATGATGATTGATGGACCTAGGGCGCTTAAAGCTCAGAAAGCCCTGGAAAAGGGTTAGAAAATGATTATTGCAACTATGAATGTTAGGGGAGTGGGGGGCACTTCAAAGTTTTTAGCCCTCAAAAGGTTCTTAGAATCAGAAAAACTAGATGTTTTGTTGATCCAAGAAACTATGTTCTGTGAAGAAAAATAGAGAGAATTTTTTGTGAAGTTACTTCCTACTTGGTACTTTTGTGGAGTGGATTCTTCAGGACTTTCAGGTGGACTTTTAACTGTCTGGAATCCAAGAAAAGTTGATTGTTATGCTTTCTTGACCACTGTAGGGATTTTGTTGGATGGAGTAATTAATGATTTAAATAAAAGACTTAAAGTGATAAACTGGTGTGGCCCTTATTCCGACATAGAGGTTTTTTGGGATATTGTTAAAAGGGATGGGCTTCTCAAGGAAAAAAATTTGATAATGGGGGGAGACCTAAACTTTAATACCTTAAACAGAGAAATGTGGGGAGCTCATGCTAGAGCTGATCCCTTACAACATTATTTTACCCAGTTGATTCAAATTGAGGGACTGGTGGATGTTGAGCCTTTAATACTACTCCCTACTTGGCGAAATGTCAGAGGAGGTCAGGATTACATTGCTAAGAGATTTGATAGATTTTTTGTTTGAAAGGATCTAGCATTGCCAGGGCTAAGATACATAACTTGGGTATGTAATACAAATATTTTTGATCATATGCCTGTGATTCTTCATTTGGAACAAGATTTACGAAAGGTTTTCTATCCTTTTAAATTTAACTATGTTTGTCCTGAGGAACCAGAGTTGGTAAATTTAGTGAGAGAAAACTGGAATGGTCTATTGGGAAATGAGATCTTAAATCCTATGGATGCATTGGTAAAAAATCTACAGTTACTTAAGTCTCTGGTACTAAACTGGGAAAGAAAGAAAAAACCAAAAGCAAAGGAAGAATTGTTAAATATTGAAATGGATTTGGATACAATGTACAATAATTTTCCAGAGGGTTTCGAGAAGGATCAAGACAAAGTAATAGTACTAGAAAAAGAAAAAAAGAAAATGGTCCTATTGAGACAGGAGGAGGAGACTTGGAGGAAAAAGAGTAGGTTAAACTGGCTGGCTTCAGGAGATAGGAATACTAATTTATTTAATGCCTATTCAAACTCTATAAAGAAGATAAATACCATATGAGACATTACCAATGAAGATGGAACTGTGATCACTTGTAATCAAGAGCTACATAAGGAATCAATTGAATTTTTCCAAAATATGCTCAAGGCATAGGAGAATCTATCTATTTATGATCAATTAGCATTTTTAATGAATTATCCTAGAATGTTCTGAGAGGAAGAAGGGCACAGAGTGGTTGAACCAATAACTTAAGTAGAAATATTGTCAACACCAAAAGGCTTTAGTGCTTCAAAAGTCTTGGGTCGAATTGTTGGACTGTAGAATTTCTTCTGGCATTTTTTTATCTATTTGGAAATGATATTTTGGGTTGAAGATACTAGGAGGAAAGGTAGGGTTAATGGAGCTTTGAATGCTACCTTCCTTGCTCTTATACCTAAGAGTGATAAACTAGAGTCCTTTGGTGGGTTTAGACCTATTTATTTATGTAATTTGGTGTATAAGATCATAACCAAAATTATTGCTTCTAGAATTAAATCTTCTCCGTGTTTTGGAATTTCTAAGGAACAATTTGGATTTCTTGAGGGAAGACAAATAATTGACGCCATAGGTGTAGTACAGGAAGCCTTACACAGTATCAAGGAAAAAAATATCAAATCCCTGGTCCTAAAAATGGATTTGATAAAGGCTTATGATAGAGTGGACTTGGGGTTTCTAAGGGTTGTATTTCTACAGGTGGGATTGAGTTTAGAAGCTACATATTGGATTTTAGGGTGTGTGACGTCTGCAAATTTTGTTGTGTTGATTAATGGTAGGCCCACCAGTTTCTTTAAGAGTACAAGGGGATTAAGGAAAGGGTGTCCCTTATCTCCTTTACTTTTTCTACTTGTTGTAGAAGGGTTAAGTAGAGCCATACATGAGTAAGTTAGGGATAACAATATTGAAGGTGTATGTATGGAAACAGGTATAAGAATTACCCATTTGATGTTTGTGGATGATGTTATTCTTTTTGGGAGTGGAAACATTTCTGAATGGAAAGTATTTAAGGAAGTTATGGATTTATTTTTCCAGGCGACGGGGATGGCTTTCAACCCACAAAAGTCATCATTTCTTGAAGCAGGTTGGAAAACTGAGGATATTGCTCTGTTGAAGGAGTTATTTCCCTTTGAGGTAAATCTAGTAGATGTTGGTTTTAAGTATCTTGGGTGTTTTTTAAAACCAAATTGATACACTAAGGCTAACTGGATCTGGCTTGAGAAAAAATTGAAAAAATAATATCAAATTCAAGTCATAGATGGCTTACTTTAGGGGGAAGGGTTACACTTGTTAGAATTGTTCTCGAAAGCATACCTATGTATTGGCTTTATGTGGTGAAGATTCCAAAAGGAATATTAAACAATATCAGAAGGAAAATGTTTAGTTTCTTGTGGACTGGTAAAAAACTAAAAGAAGGGATGCATCTGATCAGCTGGAAAAAAATTGCAAAACCAAAAAAGGATGGTGGTTGGGGTATGAAAAATATCTTTTCTTTTGGAAAATCCTTGGTGGCAAAAAGCTTGTGGAGGTGTCTTATGGTTCCTGGACTTTGGCATGAGGTGATACTTAAAAAATATATTAAGAACAAAATTGTTACTGAGTGGTTCAGGGAAGGAAAGAAAAATTGGAATGGAAGGTCAAATATCTCAAGAGAACTTACCTCTTCAATAACTATATTAACTGATTCGATGGTGTGGAAGCCCGGAAATGGGAGGGATATTATAATTGGAGTTTATCCAATGGTTGGGTCTCATACTTACTACAAACTTTCAAGGAATTTCATTTCTAATATGAATGCACTAGGCATAGAATTCCTTGCACAAGATGGGACAACTAACCTGGAGAATACAAGTCATACATGTTTTAAAAAGGATGAGATTTTGGGGTTGGTTGGAGAACAAAAAGAGGAATGGAATAATTTTATAAAGGGGCTAGTAGGTTCGAGGTTTGATCTAAATAGTGATAAATATACTTTATTATGGTCTTGGGATACAAAAGGTGGACAGATGAATGAAAAACAAGCTTATGAAGTCCAAATCATGGAGAATTTGGAGGTGGAACCAAATTATGAGTATGATTAACTCTGGATTTAGCAGCTTCCACTAAAAGTCAAACTTTTTATTTGGTTAATGCTTGAACATAGAATTCTTACTTGGGATAATCTGGTCAAAAGAGGTTTCTATGGGCCTAGGAGATGTGTTTTATGTGGGAATGATGAGGAAAATGTACATCATCTCTTTGTGGATTGTAGTTTTACCAAATACATTTGGTATACAATTATCAAGGACTTAAAACTAACGAATAATTGGGAAGGAGAACAGATTGTTGAATGTTTACAAAATCAGATCAGGAAGGAATTAAATTGGAAAGAAATTCCATGTTTTATTTGTTGGGAGGTATGGAAACACATGAATCTGGTTATCTTTGAAGATCATCCGCCGAATCTGATCAGAGTTTGTAACAGTATATTACAGGACTTGGGAGAACTAAAAATTCCAAAATATCCTAAGTTTTGCAGGGTTGAAAGGCCTCCTTTAATTGATTGGGATCTAGCAGTAGGGTTTTTTGATGGTGCCTCACAAGACAAGGGTGCAAAATCTGGGGCTGAAGCTGTATTGAAATGTCTAGCTAAAGGTACTTTCAGACTTAAGATAAATTGTGGTAGAGGAACTAATACTAGGGGTGAACTCCTATCCTTGTGGTGCATTTTATATTTTGCTTGCTATAAAAAGGTAATGAGGTTACAACTGGTGGGTGACTCAAAAGTTATAATTGATTGGTTTTATAATGAAAACAATCTACAGGTGGTCTCTCTTCAGCTTTGGATGGAGAAAAATTGTGTGCTAAGCAGGAGATTTCAACAAATAAAAGATCAACATATTTATAAATATTTTAAAAAGGAAGCGGACCAACTCTCTAAAAAATCTTTGTTACTAAACAAGGATGGATTATATGCTACAGGGAGTACTAAAGAAGGTTTAAATTTTTTTGAAAGACTAGCCATCAATTAAAAAAAATTTAGATGCCAGAGTGATGAAATTGTTTTTTTTTTCTTTTTTCTTTTAATGTAACTAGAAAAATAAAAACAAAAAATATTTTTCAGAGTATGTACCTAAATGTTTTTATGCTCTTGTAAAAGGATATTTATATTTCACTAATATAAGATTTTTTTCCTTACCTAGATAGTTATATTGTCTATACCATATAGTTATATTGTCTACGGGAACGAAGTTTGATCCCCATATAATATATAAACATCTAAAATATAATATGACGATTTATATTACCTATTTTTATCAAATAAATATTGTATAATTGTTCGAGGTAGTGTTATAGTTACTGGTTAATTGTTTTATTAGTACAATGATTATGTTAATTGAATTAAGTTAAAAATTTTATTTCAAAATTTATTATTATTAAAAAAAATAAAAAATTATAATGAAAAGGTATTATGGAAGATACTAAATATATAAAATATTGAAAAACTATATTATGTATTTTATTATTATTATTTATTTATTTTTAATCTATAAATTATAGTTATTTTTTCACATTACATACAAAAATAACAGGTTTACACACTTGCCTAAAACTAAATTAGAGCCTATATTTTTTTTTATATTTTTCCAAATAAACAATGATTTAGATAAGGAAAGAAAAAACATATATATCATCTTATGACTAATCATAATAGACAAAAATGCTACTAAACACAGAAAACATCAAACAATAGGTGAATGAGGACTTTTCTCTACTTCTACTTCCAACAACACTTCTTCCTCTTTGACCTCCTCCCATGCAGTACCAAATACCTGGGGATCATATTTGATATCAATAGGGTTGAATTGGTTACCGATTGATTCAATAGAGTCATCTTCATTACTTTTGCTACTATGCTCCTTTGTCACCTGTGTAATTGAAATCCCAATCGCAAAGATTGTATTACACACAACCTTGAATTTGCCTTCAAAGATACTGATGGTATGATGGATGTCTTTTTGTTCCTCTTGTTTTTCGCTAAGTCATGAGAAATCAATGTTTTGACCATCCAAGAAAGATCTACAATCCTAAAAAAAAATTACTCTTGGGTTTTGGAAAGTACATTAGGTATTTCACCCATTGTTCCACTTCCTTCATGACCTAAGAATCCATTAGACTCTGTCTTTTTCTTCTAACTATCCTTTCCATATCCTCTACCCATGTCTTGGAAAGTTCAAAGAATTTTTTTTTATAAGTATACTCTACCTCCCAACCCTCCTTTTTGGCCCTAGAAAAATGACAATGTTTCTTGGACATTGAGGCCTTTTGAGCACCACAATCACTATTCCTCTTCCATCCTCTCCCCTCTCTACTAACCCTGATAGTGATCTTAACCAAATAGCACAAGCCCCAAAGGAGGCCTAACAACCAATTGAGCGACACCGCAGACAAGACAATAATGGAACAAGCGAAATAAAACCGACTGGACATCATATATATGTTTTCTATTCTCCTCCCAAGGACTACCAACAAAACATACACAGAAAAAAAATATATACAAGTGCACAAATTCTTGAGGGTGGAAAGAAAATGGCAAGATCTGAACCATGTGAAGAGTTTAATCTAGAACCAGAAGGATAAATTCCAAAAAGTGTAGATAGGGAGACTTGGAAATAGGATGGATAAGTTCCTAGGAAACATTAAGGCCCAAATGCCATATTTGTGTGTATCTTCAAACCAAGGGGAGCTCAAGACATTTTAAAAGGATCACAAGTCACCATATAAAAGATTATGCATCTCTTCCAATGGGTTCATATAACTGACATTCCTCCTTCCTCACCTCATCAAAAAATTATGGCCTTGTTATCTCTTAGATGCTTCCAATTACATTCATCCTTACTCTCAATATTCATGATAATTCATTCGCCATATAGCTTTGTGATATTTTCATGCATAATCATTATGTTATCTAATGGTGGGAGGAGTTTTATACTCCCTCCCTTATCCCCTCTCCTCCTTGTGATCAACACAAGAACCCAATACTACCATACATCCTCTCTGTGTCATCAATGCAAGTTGAGGTAGAGGCAATATGACATGTGGGAATAGTCATTTCCCTACCTGTTATCGCACTATTCGAGTGGAGATTATCATTTTAATTTTTCCTTATATAATCCTCCCTGATTTGATGAGTAATTTATTTGTTCCAAAGCCAAACATTTGATATGTCTATCTAATTTAATCCCTCATTTTCTCGGAGATCTTCCAAGGAATTTCCCTTGCGCTTGATATGGTACTGTATGATCACAGTAACATGAGTGACGAGTTCATCTATCTACTCGAGACCCAAAAATAATATCCAATTAATCAAAACTTTTTCCAGGTTGGATCCATTGATGATTTTTCCTAGATAAGTGATAAGAAAATGGTAATCACCATCCACAATCAATTTCTTATATTCCACGTCCCTCGTTACTTGCAACCCTTTTGATAAATCTTCCAATTCCACTCCATTGCTTGAATTATTTCCTAGCCACACCACATATATCCATTGTATGTTTCCCTTTGAGTCACAAACAAACCCATGTTTCTATAAATGTGTTGAACTTGCACATAATAGATCTAGCTAGTAAATACTACACATATTTATAGAGAGAAATTGAGAAAGAAGAAGAAGGAGATAAAGAATTGAAGAAATCTCATTAACCGTAATGAATAATGAATAATTTACACATGATATACTCTGTATAACTCAATGAATGTGAAATGGAGGAGAACCAATGCGCCATAGTGGTGGTCTAGAGTGATCTGGACACACACCAACAGTTACGAGAGTGAACTGACACCTAGTCTAGTCTCTCAGGTTGTTACGGGAGTGAACTGTCATGTAGCTGAGTTAACTTGTCAACCAGTCTTCAATTCATTAACTGAACAAAGTGTAGTGAGGAGTAGATCAAGGAATCAAGGGTAATGCGCCAGCCTGGTGATGATCCCAAGGAAAGTGTGCATTAGCATGGTGATGATCCCAATATTGCATGGTGACAAAACCAATGCAACATCTAGACTCAACTCAACTAGTCAAACTGAAGTGTCAACTGAAGAGAATATTCTCTAGGTGGAATATTCTCCCCAAAAATATAGGAGACTGGATAATGACTAATTATGACTAATAAACAAGGAAAAACCTTATAAAAATAAATTATAGGTGTGTGAATTAACTCCAACACCCCCACTGAACATCACTATGGTGAAAATAAAGAATGGGTCCTGGCAATGAGGCCATCTTAGGTACCCAAATACAAAAGATACACTAAAATAAAGTGAGGGAAGAGGGAAAACCTCATTCTAAAACCCCCCCCCGTCAAGGTATAATGTATGTAAAAAGAAGAACTATAGTTTCTAGGAAATTGTGTCATTCACTCCAAGACGACTTCACAGAGAATGGAACTTCTGCTCAGTGAAGGTCTTGGTGAAGATGTTTGTTGTTTGTTCTGCTGAAGGAAAAAATTGTAGGTCGATGATCCCCTCATGTACTAAGTCCCGGATGTAGTGCATGTGGATCTCGAGGTGCTTCATCTGTTGCCTTTGAAATGGATCTCTGTAGAACATCAGAGTCCTCTGGTTGTCACACCAGATGACAATCGACCGATGAAACTGAATGCCCAACTCATTGAGAAAATGTTGTAGCCACATAGGATGAATGGTTATGTTAACTACCCCTCTGTAATCTACCTCAAATGAAGATAGAGAAATGGAAACTTGCTTCTTTCTTGACCAACAGAAAGGCCCAAAACCAAGACTGAGTGAGTAACCAGATGTGGAATTGCGATCAGTGCTATCGCCAACCTAGTCAGAATTAGTAAAATCGATGAGATCTAATGTAGAGTTTGCTTCATAATGTATCCCAAAGGTGATCGTGCCCTATATGTATCGAAGGATACACTTTGAAGCCTTCCAATGTAGCTCATGCGGCTCCTGCATGAACTTGGAAACTACGCCAACTTCATAGGAGAAGTCTGGTATGGAGTATGTGAGATACAACAAGCTCCCCACTAGTTGTTTGTACAATGTGTTGTCAACCAGTGGAGTCTTCCCGCCATCCTCAAGTTTGACTCTTGATAGGAAAGGAGTCGGAGCAGACTTTCAGTGTGTCATGTGAAATCTCTCAAGGAGGACTCGTGCATACTTGTACTGAAACAGTTTGATGCCTGATGCATCCTGACTGATCTCGAGTCCAAGGAAGAAGTGTAGCGGACCCATGTCCGTCATCAAAAACCTATCATGTAGAATCCTCTTAACTGCAGCAATCGCTGAAGTCGAGCAACTGGTGATCAACAAATCATCAACATACAGAACTAAGAGTAGAAGTGAATCATCCGTCCTGAGCATGTATAAATTTGGGTCTGATTTACAACATAAAAAGTTCTATGAAAATAGGTAGGAGTCCATCTTGGCATACCCTGCCCTCAGAGCCTTCTTGAGGCCATAAAGGGAATTCTTTAGTTGACAGACTAAAGATGAGTCCTGTATAAATCCCTGAGGCTGCTCCATATAGATATCCTCAAAGACATCACTGTGAAGAAATGTATTTTTCACGTCCATATAATGGAATTCCCATCCCTTGGTTACCGCAATGGAAAGTGCCAATCATATGGAATCCATGTTCGCTAATGGATCAAAGGTCTCATCATAGTCAATACCATGCACCTGCTGAAATCCTTTGGCAACAAGCCTGGCTTTGTATCCGCTAATTTTTCCATCCAATGTGCTCTTGGTCCTGTAGACCCATATGCATGTGACAAGTTTCCTCCCAGAAGGAAGGGGAACTAGATCCCAAGTCTGGTTCTCGAGGAGGGAGTTGTGATACTCCTGCATGGCGGATTCCTAAAATGGATTTTCAGCAGCCTCACCATAAAACTGTGGATCTGAAGACTGAACCAAGAAAATATTCCTGGAGGGAAATGGTTCAGTGGAAGTGAGTGCAACAGGAGGGTCCTCAAAATCATATCGAGTCCTCCTAGTATCAGCTGGATCACCAACAAGATCCCTTGCATCCTAAAGAGTAGTTTGTTCCCACTTGAGCCTCTGCTCTGGCACTACAGTTGCATATGGATGCTCTGAATCCGCATCTGACTGTATTGACTCTGTATTTGAATCATCTAAGTCCTCTGCATCATAACTCTCATCTGAAGAAGAATCAACATGTGCATTCTCATCATCTCTTACAGGTGGAAGAATGAAGGTGTCTGCATGCGGTTGTTGAGGTGCATGCGAAACACTTTCCTCAAATTGGACACTTCTCTCAATGATGAGTCGGTATGAGGAAAGATCAATAAGTTTGTATCCCTTCTGATCTAAAATTGAAGAAGACTTGAAACTTGAATAAATATTGCAAGTGAAATTGTTGTGTTTTTAAAGCAACCGGATCAATTTACAACACATAATAAAGGATTACTTATGTAAAGATACACATAGACAGCATAATAAATCATTGAAAATCAGACATAAACACAACAACTTGATAAATGAGTTCACCCCACTCCAGGCTACATCTCCTGGTCCAGCTTCCAATGGATCATTATTATTAAATTGCTCAAAGTGCTCAAAAACATGTCTTACAGTGCTCAAGATGACAAACTGACTGCTTCAATGGCTCCGCAACGTCCCAAAACCCCTGTCTGGGCTCTTTCGGCACCTGAAACGGTCGAAAAATGAAGAACATAGCCTCCTTGAAGTCTCCCCTTCTTCTTTGCTGTCTCTGGTTCTACAATTTGCACCCTTGTTCTCCAAACCTGACACACACGCTCATTTAAGAGGAAAAACCAAGACCCGTACGCAACCGCGCATCGGTACAAACCGTAGAACGGTTAAGGCGCCTCCAGCCCCTAACCGCCTCGGTACTGGGTCATATGGCCATAAAACCTGGGGCTCGGCGAAAAAGTGGTTAAATTAGTTTTGAAACGGGCATAACCACCCACGCGCACATTGTAATATAGTTCAATGTATAATCATGGGTTATAAAAAACCCGTGCAATTGTTTAACAAGGGCGCCCATATATTACATATATGTTTTTTTTAAACATGAAACTTTATTGTATTAGCCCGCGCCCATATTTTAAAAACACACGGGCATATGTTTTATATGGAACCATGGGTCGGGGCTTAGGCCCCGGCCCGCGCCCTTTTCCAAAACAAACAACAAACAACTTTAAATAAATTGTTTCCCGCCTTCCTAACAAGGAACAAAGGACGGTTAATTGGCTAGCGCAAAATGTAAAGGCATTATGTTGTGGGAGGTCTGGGGGTTGAACCCCGCGGCCTCCATTATTTTTACAAAGCAAATATAAACCAATCAAATGAGAGACACGTGGCGCCCAAGCATTGGGCCACGTGCCCTCTTCTTATTCGCTTTCAATACGACACGTGTCAACATGTTACTGGTCAATGAACATCCAACCAAACTGTGCCACATCATCAATATGCCACGTCATCATGATGGTACGGCCCTCCACGTGGCCATACGGACTGTACGGACATGTACAGTCAACATCCCAAATTTTTTCCTGTTTGACTTGGCGGTCAAATCGCGATATCTCCTCCATACGGACTCCATTTGCGAAAGTAAATATACCGTCGGAATCAGGAAAACGAGACGGACGCAATGGCACTATTTTCATCGCAATCCGAGCACTTTGAAAATTGAGCAAATTTTGATCCCCTGATCACACCTCCCCATTGGGAAGCTTTTGGACCTCCAAAAGACTATCTCAGTCTATGTGAAGATGAGGGTATAGTTCCCTCACCCTTCCAACCTCAATC
>SNQJ01S0033728.1:108908-151272 GCA_010110895.2 Picea sitchensis
GTAAAGATACACATAGACAGCATAATAAATCATTGAACATCAGACATAAACACAACAACTTGATAAAGGAGTTCACCCCACTCCAGGCTACATCTCCTGGTCCAGCTTCCAATGGATCATTATTATTAAATTTCTCAAAGTGCTCAAAAACATGTCTTACAGTGCTCAAGATCACAAACTGACTGCTTCAATGGCTCCGCAACGTCCCAAAACCCCTGTCTGGGCTCTTTCGGCAACTGAAACGGTCGAAAAATGAAGAAGATAGCCTCCTTGAAGTCTCCCCTTCTTCTTTGTTGTCTCTGGTTCTACAATCTGCACCCTTGTTCTCCAAACCTGGCACACATGCTCATTTAAGCGGAAAAACCAAGACTCGTACGCAACCGTGCACCGGTACAAACCGTAGAACAGTTAAGGCGCCTCCAGCCCCTAACCGCCTCGGTACTGGGTCATATGGCCATAAAACCTGGGGCTCGGCGAAAAAGTGGTTAAATTAGTTTTGAAACGGGCATAACCACCCACGTGCACATTGTAATATAGTTCAATGTATAATCATGGGTTATAAAAAACCCGCGCAATTCTTTAACACGGGCGCCCATATATTACATATATGTTTTTTTTAAACATGAAACTTTATTGTATTAGCCCGCGCCCATATTTTAAAAACACACGGGCATATGTTTTATATGGAACCATGGGTCGGGGCTTAGGGCCCGGCCCGCGCCCTTTTCCAAAACAAACAACAAACTTTAAATAAATTGTTTCCCGCCTTCCTAACAAGGAACAAAGGACGGTTAATTAGCTAGCGCAAAATGTAAAGGCATTATGTTGTGGGAGGTCCGGGGGTCGAACCCCGCGGCCTCCATTATTTTTACAAAGCAAATATAAACCAATCAAATGAGGGACACGTGGCGCCCAAGCATTGGGCCACGTGCCCTCTTCTTATTCGCTTTCAATACGACACGTGTCAACATGTTACTGGTCAATGAAAATCCAACCAAACTGTGCCACATCATCAATACGCCATGTCATCATGATGGTATGGCCCTCCACGTGGACGTACGGACTGTACGGACAGGTACAGTCAGCATCCCAAATTTTTTCCTGTTTGACTTGGCGGTCAAATCGCGATATCTCCTCCATACGGACTCCATTTGTGAAATTAAATATACCGTCGGAATCAGGAAAACGAGATGGACGCAATGACACTGTTTTCATCGCAATCCGAGCACTTTGAAAATTGAGCAAATTTTGATCCCCTGATCACCTTCATACCGTCAGGGTATCCAACAAAAATACACAGTTCTTTGTGGATCAAGTGCCTTCCTCTTATTAGAGGGAATCTGGGCCCATGCATGTGAACTGAAAATGTTAAAGTGGGTCACTTCCAGTTTGAGGCTGCTCCAAGCCTCATAGGGGGTCTTATCCTTGATAGATCTATGGGGAGATCTATTTTGGATGTATGTTTCACAATTAATTGCTTCGCTCCATAGTCTCTCTGGTAGTGACTTTGCATCCAACATGCAAGATGCCATCTCCTTTAGAGATATGTTTTTCTTCTCAATAACTCCATTTTGCTGCAAAGTATAGGGAACTATCTGCTGCAACTGAATCCCTGCCTCATGGAAAAGATTATGAATCTCATGATTTACATATTCTCCCCCATTATCAGTTCGGAGGAATTTGATCTTCTTTTCGGACTATGTCTCAACCAGGGCTTTGAAATCTTTGAGGCGTTGAAAGACCTCAGATTTTTTCCTAAGAAAGCAAATCCATGTAAAACGTGAGAAATCATCAACAAAAATGAGAACAAACCTCGATTTGTTGATATATGGATGCGGAAAAGGACCCATAAGGTCATTGTGGATCAGATCTAAAGGCACGAAATCTCTCTGAGACTTTCCTTTGTTGAATTTCTCTTGAGGGTGTTTTCCGAGAACACATCCCTCACATACTCCCTTGGAGAAATGGATGTCTGGTAGACCATCAACCAATATTTTCTTGCTAAGATATTGCATGTATCTGAAATTCAAATGTCCAAACCTTTCGTTCCATATCCTACTACTTTCATCAACATGAGTAAGCAGTAACGCAGACTCAGGTTCAATGAATTCATAAAAAGTATACAATATAGATTGATGATTTACCTCATCGATTGCAATCCTAGAGTTGGTTTTCATGTCATATATTTCCATGGAATTTGCTGTGAATATGAACTTCTTTCCAGTGCTGGAATTCGTCATTTGATACATGGAGAGAAGGTTGACGAAATTTTTTGGAACGTGCAACACATTCTCGAAGCTTCGGTTGGTGAGTTCAATCCTTTCTTTGTCGGTTACTTCGACAAAAGAGTTGTCCCCCATCATAATAGGAGGACCTTTGTATGCATCCAATGAATAATAGACTTGATTTGAGGTATCCATGTTATGTGATTCTCCTGAATCTATGATCCAAGCATCAGGAGAGGAGTTGATGGTAATCAAGGCATGGCTAGAATTGTCTTTCTTGGGATTCTGATCTTTTGGCTTCTTCTTCTTGGCACCCTCGAGGATGAGATATCCAAGTTTGTTTTGCTGAAGTATTTGAGTCATTAGATCTCTTTGTTTTTTTATGCATGCAGATTCTATATGGAAACCTTTTGGACAACACGTGCATTTCTCCCCTTTTCTTCCATTTTCCCCTTTGGATCCGGAGGCATCGATTAAGGGTTTTTTGTACACTTCCTTCTTTGGATTTGAAAGATATTTCCTTTTGTCTTTATCTTTATATTTATGATATTTATGTCTTCCATCTTGCACAGTAAGTGCATGCGCCTTTGGGCCTTTGATTTTTCCCATGTTGATGAGCATGGGTTTCTCTTGTGTCAAGGATTCGATAAAGTCCTCAAGAGAAGGCATCTTCCAGGTGGATCCGAAAGTGAATCTGACTGAATGGAATGTGGACACGAACACACATAATTCAAGACCAAGTTTGGAGAGAATGGTGAGAACCATTTGTTTCTCCTCCTCAGATTTATCAACCCTGCAAGCTTTGAGTTGCGACTGTAAATCCTTGAATTTTGTAAAGAAATCTTTGATATTGTCGAAGATTGTTGGATCCAATGTGAGAAATTGCACCTTCAAAATGTGTCCCCTAATCTCATCATGTTTTCCAAAGAGCCATTCCAAGGTGGTCTGGGATTCATTGGGAGTCTTACATGAAGATATGTGAAAAAGGAGATCGGGAGAAATAAGACTGCAAATTGTTCCAAGTGCTTCATCCATTTGATTTAAGTAATTGGATTTTTCTATGGCTGATGTTGGTTATGTATCTGTATTCAAGGTCAACGTGTGCAATCCTGTATTTTGGATATGTATGGATATTTTCTCCTTCCATACAAAGTAGTTGTAAGGTGTAAGAATGAATTCTTTTTGGAAATCCATCTTTCCTTTGTCTTTAGTCTTTTGTACCTATAAAAAATTTTGGTGTATATTTTGCTTTGAAGTCCCTTGGCTCTGATACCATGTAAATGTGTTTAAAATACACATAATATATCTATCTAGAAAATACTACACACATTTGCAGAGAGAAATTGAGAAAGAAGAAGGAGAGAAAGAATTGAAGAATTCTCATTAACTGTAATGAATAATTTACACATGATATACTCTGTAAAACTCTATGATTGCGTAGTGGAGGAGAACCAATGCACTATAATGGTGGTATAGAGTGATCTAGACACACACCAGTGGTTACGAGAGTGAACTTCCACCTAGTCTAGTCTCTTAGGCAGTTACGGGAGTGAACTGCCACCTAGTTGAGTTAACTAGTTAACCAGTCTTTAGTTAACTGACTGAATAGAGTGTAGTGAGGAGTACAAAAAGGAATCAAGGTAATGTTATATTCTAGTGATGATCCCAAGGAAAGTGTGCATTATCATGGTGATGATCCCAATGTTACATGGTGAAAAAATCAATGCAACATCTAGACTCAACTCAACTAGTCAAACTAAAGTGTCAACTGAAGAGAATATTCTCCAGGTGGAATATTCTACCCTAAAATATAAGAGACTGGATAATGAATAATTATGACTAATAAACAAGGAAAAACCTTAGGAAAAAAAAATCCCAGGTCCGTGTGAAGTAACTCCAACACTTTCCCACGAGGGTCACGGATTACCCTTCAAGGAACCATCAAAATTTAACTTAATCTAATGTGTTGGAGGAGGATCCCATGTTTCTTTGGAGTGTGATATGGGATGTTTTTTTATCCAAGGATGAATTTTAGTACATCAATCAATATGCCAATTGTTGAAAATGATGGAGTCTTCTCTTGAAGGTGTCAAATCCTCCTCGATTCATGTTATTGCACTAATTGATTCTTAGGCATTAGTATGAATCACTTCCCAAATACTATATATATTTTGGTTTTTTTTCTTAAATATCCTTCTGTTGCATTATTTCGACAAATTCCATAGTAAAAAACCTGGAAAGGAGTTACACAACTTATTCAAAAAAAAAATTTAAATGGGTTAACTCTCCAATGTTATATAGTTTGGATGATCTCTCCTTGAACCTTATCAAGTTTTTTGAAAAAGACAAGCTTCCCTATCCCATATTACTGAGGCCTCCATATATTTATTGAACAAGCGATCTAAGGAATCCCCTTCCTCCTTGCACATGAAAAAAATTGACGAACCTGCAAACCCTCTCCTGGTGAGATGATCCCAATTTAGGTTCTTATTGTTGAACAATAACAATAGAAAAGTAGATATTTTTGGCCATTTATAAGGGTTCAAAAATTTATCCCATACCTATTTATTATATGCTCTATTCGGGCATGTTTCTATCTTGTACGCTTGATCAATTGTAAAATTTCCATCTCCTTCTTATCCTAAGCGTAAGATATCCTATTCAGTCCTAGCCTTTATCATTATAGGCTATAGTTGTTCCTCAATTTCCTTAAAGATCATATTCTCCCATACTATGGGACAAGTCTCACATAATTTCCATACCCTTTCAAAATATTGTTGGGGTTCAATAGTCTCTTCTCAGTACCAAAAGACTTTCATCCAACCCTTAACTATCATTGAGGCCCTTGTTTGTTGGAATAGATCTCAATCACCTAGGATGGGTTCTTTCTACCAAGCATTGTCCCAGAACAAAGATGATTGGCAATTTATGAATTCCCAAAAACAATTTTCTTGGACCAAAGCTCTATGGTTCTAAACATTGTTCCAAATTAAAGAGTCGTGTCTCTCCCCTTCCATTTAGACTAGTTATTCATCAAATATGTTGGTTTCATATTTGGCTCGCCACATACACCATAGCCCATAGATCTCTTGGTGTCTTTATCCATTTCCACCATCTCTTTTTTGCGAAGGATTTACCCATGATCAAGGGGTATTTGATTCCTAATAACCCCACTTCCTTTGGGGAACAAACCTTGTACTACACCACAAGTGCCCATTTCCTCTCTTTAGATGGTCATATCCATAGGAAATCCCACTAAAGATTATGCAATTTTTGATAATTTTTGTAGGAGTTGTAAGAACATAAAAAATATACAAAGGAAATTAATAAGTAAGATCCTTCTAGGCAAGGTAAGAAAAATAAAAGTCCAGGTAGAAAGTTTGGCTTCTATTTTTGATAAAATCTCTTCCCAAGAAACATTGCAAAGAATTTTTTCTAGTAATGGATTTCCAAGGTATTGGATGGAAGGGAGTCTGTTTGGAATCCAAAAATTCTAGTGGTGTTTCACTAGATAGCCACATGGGTGTTAAAGAAGAAGAATTGGGATTTGGAATGGTTAATAAGAGCTTTTGATTCCTTCATGAACATATAAAAGGTATCTTTGAAGGATAATTCTTTCCTAATAGTAGGATTTACCGTGAGGATAGTATCATACACAAACTATACATGCGAGAGGGTTTTCACCTCGGGATGGAAAGAAATCCCTTTGATTTGGTCATCAAACAAATCTTTCTTTAAGAATCTTCCTAGGCCTTTAGCCATGATAATGTACAAGAAAGGATATAGAGGAACCCCATGCATTATACCTATGGAGGGGTTAAAAGTATGTTATGGGGTTCCATTTACAAGGACATAAAAAAGGCAGAAGAAACTAGATTTTTGATCCAACAGATCCAGTCCTGGCGAAAGCCAAAGGCTGCCAGCGTGATCTAGAGGAAATCCAAATTTAAGCGATCATAGGCCTTGGACATGTATAGTTTGATCAACATACCTAGCTTCTTGTTAACTTCTAATGAATTCATAGTCTCATGAGATAAAATTATTCCATCAAGAATTTTTCTTCATTCTACATAACCCCCTTGTTATGAGGATACGATCTTGATCATTATGGGATTCAATTAGTTAGCAATTACCATGGTGATTTTATAAATGAAATTGCATAAATATATAGGTTGTAAATTATATGCAATAGTTACTTAGTGCTCCTTTGGAATCAAGGTGATGAAGGTGGAATTGAAAGCGTTGATGATTGTGCCCAAATCTCGTGATTCCTCTACAACTTCCCAGATTTCTTCACCAATGATTGACCAATAGGCCTGAAAGAAATTTATTCTAAAGTTATACAGACTAGGAGACTTACCTGTTGCCATATCATATATGGTTTCTTCCACCCCTACCATGGATAAAGGTTACATCACGTTTAGATTTTTCTTTGGAGATACCAGGGCCAAGATTGTTTTAGTGATCACACATATTGTTTTGTTTCCATCTTCGTTTGGTTCTTTGAGGATATTACCAAAGTGACTTGTCAATTCAAATTCAATATCCTCATGTTTTTTTAGTTTTGTGCCCTATGTAGATTTTAGGGATACAATTTGATTCTTGTTTCATTGATTAAGGAAATATTTTTGAAAGAATCGTGTATTCATATCCCTTTCCCATAACCATTTAATCCTTGAATTTTGTTTCCAAATAATCGCTTTATTCTTATCTCTCTAGTTTATCTCTAGCTTGAGTTTCTCCACCATGATATCTAGCTCTTTGGTGCAAATGATATGGATGATAAATGTTTGCACTTCTTCCATTTATTTTTCTAATTGGACCTTCACAATATATTTTTGTTCCATATAGGCTTGAACATAATTACCAACTTAACGAGAAATGTGACCTCAAAATGTTAAATCTAGTGCAAAAATATCATATTAACCATATTTTTGGGTAAGAAACATAAAAAATCAACCCCCAAATAAACAAGTGGTGCTACAGGTAGCACCATATTTTTGGGAGGTAGTTAAAATTGCGACTTGTTTGAAATCGGTCCCTTACATTGTGGAAATAACCCTAAAATTGACCCTTGAAGAAAAAAGCGATGCTACCAGTGGCACCACTTTTTTGGAGTTAAAACTATGACCTAATTGAAACCAAGGCCTTGACCACTAGCACCACCGCAAATAAAAAACTGAAAATCAACTCCTAAATCTAAAAGTGTTATTACTTGATAATTTACATTAAGAAAACACTTAAATTGTGAAATCTCGTTACCATGATTAAATTTCAAGGGTTTCGTTCTGTAAGGCGACCAAGGTTCGAAACTCGAATTAGTTGGGAGGAGACACCCAAAAAATCCAACCATGTTAAGGGTTGGTGTAGCCTAGTCCGAATGCAATCCCTGGATAATTTTGATGGCTTATATGCCCTTGGATCGTGGTTTCTTAGACTATAGGCTAGACCCTTAGGTAATAAACACGCTAGCAAACAAACAAAAAAAAATTAGAAAAAATATACCACTAAAAAAACGCTTTTTAAGAAAAAAACAATTCTATTTTAGAAAGAAAGAAAAAAAACAATTTTTATTGGAAAAAAATCCAAATCACAATTTTTTTTAATAAAAAAATTCAAAAAATAAGGAAAAAATAATATTTTTTTTGGAAAAAATTAAAAATAACTCTTAGAACAATAAATTGAAAAAGCATTAGAAACACAATTTGTTTACATAAAAGAAACTAAAAACAACCTAAAATAAAATTAAAACATAGAATTAAATTAAAAGAGTTAAAACTAAAACCGATTTTAAAAACATAAAACAAAATTAAAAAAATGTAATATATTTTTTTTTTTTTTTTTTTTTTTTTTTTTTTAAACAATTTTAAATTTAAAAGAAATTAAAACTAAACAATTTAAAATTAAAAACGTTAAAATTAATTTAAAACTAAATATTAAAAGTTTAAATTAAAAAACCTAAGGCAGGTTTCAACAAGGCAGGGAGTTAGGGAGATCTCAGGCACATCACTTGCTCACAACTCTATTAACTGCCAAGCCAACCATGGGGCTGCAGCCTTACGTCAATTGAAGTCAAGAACCACGGATGGACAGTGCTCAACATCGCCCCCCTCGTCCCCCATTATGTTGCATTGGACCCATTTTCATTTTCGTTTTCAGTAATTTGAACTTTAAATTTAACTTTTTAATTTTTTAAAATTTTTTCCCTGTATTTTTTAAATTTTTGATTTTTAGTTTTAGATTTTAATTTTTTTAATTTAAATTTCTTTTAGTTTAGATTTTTTTAATTGTTTTCTAATTTTAATTTGTTTTTTTTTTTTTTTTTTTACTTTAGGTATTTTTTTTTTAACTTGGTTTTAGTTTCAATGTTGGGTTTTGTGTTTTTAGTTTTTTTATTGTATTTTTTTTTGTTTGATAAATTGTGTGTTTTAGTTATATTTTTTTAACTTTGTGTTTATATTTTAAAAAAAATGATTTAGTTTTATAGGTTTATATTTTTTTCAATTTTTTGTATTAAGAAACTTTAAATTAAAAGTTTAGGTTATGATTTTTGTTTTAAAATTTATTTGTTTTTCTTTTTCTATTTATTTATTTTTTTAATGTAGAGATTTGCAAAAAAAATAATTAAAACTTTAATGTAAATTTGCAAAAAAAAAAAATAATTAAGAAACAAATTTTGAAGTGATGGTATAGGAGTCAATTTTGAATTTTTGAAGTGCGAAGTTGGTGTTACTAGTAATGTCACTTTGCAATTTGAGGGTCGATTTTAAAGTGTTTCTTTTCGATTGTCAATGTTGTAATTTCAAACAAGTTAGAAATCTAATTATAGAAAAAAAAGGGGTGCTACCAGCGACACCACTTTTTTATTGTGGAGTAAAAATAGCCACTAAAGGTGACCTCTAAAAATATGAGAACTTTTGAGAGTTCTTGTTAAGTTGGTAAATTTGTTTTCATTATCTCTTGTCATTTTTGCTTTATATTTTGCATGAACTCTAGGTATTCCATCCATAAGTTTTTGAATCTGAAAGGTATGGGCCTAGGTTTGAGGTTACTTTCCCAAGAGATCAAGATAAGCCAATGTTCATATCTTGGAAAGGAAGAATTTTAGCCAAGATGGCCTATCTCATTTAAAACATTTCTTTGGACACTAGGAATCTTTCTAACCTAACAACAATATGATGTGCACCCCCTCTTCATTTATTTCATGTATAATTTCCATTACATGTGGGTATGCCAATGAGTCATAGCCTCTCTATTCTCTCCTTAAAAATATTTATTTTCAGAATCCATTCTCCTAATTCCTCTATTTTCTTGAAGGGATGTTATCATTTTGAAATACCCTCCTACAATCCATGGGTTATTGTGGAAGGAAGCTCCCAATAGGGAAATCAAATTTAGGAAACACCTCTTCATATTTGGCATAGGGGGTCCATAGGAATTTGTTAAGTAGCTTTGTTCCAAGGTTTATAGGACCTTATACCTAGATGATAAGAGCCTAAGAGAGGATGAATGGATTTCTAATCTTAGTATATGTAGATTTCATAACAATGTTAAAGCACCTGATGCTCCTTCCGCTTCCACCATCGCTACTTCACTTCTCCTCCAAATCTTTTGGGAAATATAGGTCATGGTTTCTTTATCACACTTCATTTCTTGTAACATCAAGACACTCGATTTCTCTTGTTGAATCATTTTCCTAAGAAGCCAATGTTTCTAAAATTCATTAATGCCTCTAATATTCCATGAGATCACCTTCATTTTATATATTTGGTTGAGTAAGGAAATTCTTCTCTGGGAGGCCAATAGCCTACCCTAAATATACCAAGAGAGCTCTAGTCTCTTCTATTTTCTACTTCGTCAAATTGCATCCCCTTTTCTTCTTCTCCACCCTTAATTTATTCTATAACTTTAGAGGGTTGGTTTGAAACCAAAGTCCTCCAAAGGATGTCATGAGTTGGATCTGCGTGTTTCCTTTCCCTTTCCATTTTATCATCTCTTTATGAAATTGTCTTAGTTGGTCCTCCAACAAATTACAAATATTTTTTTCTCCAAGAAATTTGACTAGGGCATGGATATCAATGTATAGGTCATGTTGCTCCATTTCTTGGTTCACATCATCATCCTTAGAATCCCATTGTAGATATGCTTCTATATTGGTTTATTTCATCTCAACCTCTACCTCTTCCATCTTAGATTTATTAGGTCACTGTTATGTTCTCCACCATTTTTGGATCTCCTCTTCTAATTACGTCTTTAAAACATCTTTCCTATTTGTAGGTATAGTTGAAGAATAATGACATTACATTTTTGCAATAATAAGAACACCGAGGATAATATTATTCCAAGGGAGAGGGGGTGTGATATACCAAATTTTACTCCTGGGATTATTTGTAATTAAATGCTTAAATAATTTTCATGGATGATTTATAACTCATCTACACTAACTCCATGGGTCAAATAAACCATGGTATGGTGAATAATGTACATATTTTTGTATTGCAGTGAATTAAGAGGAAGACCATGATCAACTGAGATTGAGCCCCTATAGGGGCTATGATACCACAAGAGGGGAAAGGTGAGGGGATCTAAGGGGGGTTTATGTCTAAGTAACCTACCTTATGCTATCTTGAACCCTCACCCATTTTTCAATTTTGAAATTCAAAGAAAAAATGAGTTAAGAGGAGTGGAGGAAACCAACTCCTCAATCTAAGCCACAACTCTTAAATTTTAGCAAATTGTCTCCCCTATATTCTTGGAATTAGGAGGATACATTGAGTTTGAACTCTCTATCCATGAGGCATGAGGAAAAATTTGAATGGGAAGAAGATGGGTGTCAAAAAATGGGAAAAAATGAGTTTGGAGAGGTTACACAAGGGAAAAATAGAGTCAAGCCTAGGATATACCAACCAACCACGAATGCAAATTGTTATCTTTGAGAAGAAGCCAAGAAAACATGGCAATCTGATTTGTTGAAACTTGGGGCATAGTTTGGACCTTCTATGCACACACTGAATAACACGAGAATGAGTAATTTAAAAGGTATTGAACTGCCGAAAATAAAATTCTTTTTGTTGTGTGGGGCAGGTATGTAGGTGCCATAGGACTGTTAATCTAGGTGCATATTGGTGGCCACCCACCTAATCCAGCTGGCTCCTCTTGTTAGTTTTTAGTTCAACATGTTCTTATGTACTTCTTTGTAATTGTGGGTTCTACACTTCCAGGGTTGTCTGAAGCCCTACACATCCTCTAGGTGGATATTGGTGGCCTCCTAACTAATCCAACTAGCTTATTTTGTATGTTTTAATATCAACACATCTTTTTGTACTTCCAGGGCCGTTTTGGGGCCCTAATTTTTTTTTTTTGGCGTGTCACAATCAAACGGTAGACAAAGATAGAGTTTGATGACATAATGCGTAGTTCTCGAGAATACCTTTCCAATGGGCTATCATGCACCTAAAACACATATCATATGCAAAAGTTACGACCCCGGGAAGTTAATGTACTAACTTACCCAAACGGGGCCCACATGACTTTTGATGTTTCATCTCCTAGGGTTAGGTTTTTGGATGTGCACGGTTTTGGCATTCATTTTTATCATAAAAAGGCCATCAGATCCTCATTGTAATGATCTTCTGGTGAATGGGCATAGCCGTCACATCTCTTCTCAGAGATAAATATTAAAGATGCCACCATTCTAGCGAGTCTTGCACTCTGTATTTTTACAGTCTCTTTACAATTATTTCATTAATAAAAATCAAGTATTGTTGTATTTCTCCGTTTCTAGAAATTTTCATGAGTATTTCATTGTATTATATCTACTTTCATTTCGTTCTGAAAATAATCTGGATCAGTGGTATCATAGCGGGCTACTCTTGATCATTTTTCAGCGCATGTCCTCGACGAGGTTCAAGTATAGCCAATTGGGTCTTGATCTTGTCTCTCTTGAGGACAATCACTCTCATGTGCCTGAGAAACCCTCGATGGTGGCAAGAAAGAAAAACAACGAAGAAAAATATGCTATTAACCTGTTTCTTGAGTAAGCTCTCGCACAACAGAGAGATGAAATGATGGAGAATGTTTCACACATCCTTCAACGTCTGTTGATAGAAACAAAAACATATTCATCAAGAGTACATTTTGGAGGAACCTCTCCCTTCAAGGTACAAGTTAATTTTTATATTCCCATATTTGAAGGTCAGATAGATGGAGATGCCCTAGAAAAATGGTTAAATATATTAGAAGGTTATTTCTCTATTCAAAATTTTTCCGACACGGAAAAAATCACCTTGGAACTCCTCAAGGCTCTCCCCCATGTAAAACATTGGTGGAAAACTTACTGGGAGTAAAGTTCCACAGAGGAAACTGGAATATATGGAGACAAGCCCACTTGGGCTTTTTTTGTGGATGCGGTCAAAGAACAACACTATCCTGTTGATAACTATGAAGACCAGTACATGAGATGGACCACATTGCGACAAGAGAAGAGCCAAATAGTGTTAGAGTTCACAAATACTTTCCATAACTTACACACCAAGTTGGGTATCAAAGACTCCGAGCGACATCTGGTTCTGAAATACCGTGGGGATTTACATAGGTACATCCAAACCGAAATGGATTTCCTAAACATCTCATCATTGGGAGTTTCCTATCGATATTTTGTCAAAATCATGTAGAAATTTAGGCACCAGAACCAATTGGAATTTGGGTCTGCAAATCTGCAACAACCAAAGCATGGTAAAGACAACCCTAACCAATATCCTCTAGACAATCAGTACAAGAAAAGAGACAAGAAGGGTAAAGGAAAAACAAAGAATGACACTGTGAAGTGGTGTGACTGCCACAAAAGCCCCTGACACAACACCGATGGATGTCGCTCGAAACAATGATTGGTGGACGAGGTCAAAGAAACTGAGCTGAACCCTGATTCAGAATCTGATCCACAAAATATTGAAAACAAACAGATCATCGATGCACACCCCAATGCTATTGTCATGACCACAAAAATTCAACCAGAAGAACCAATAGAGCCTGAAGAGGGGGAGCGCCTCTTCCATTCAGAGATGTGGGTGAAGGGGACCCCGTTGCATTTCATTGTTGATAACGACAACCAGAAGAACCTCATCTCAGCTAAGGTCATCAAACAATTGGGGTTTCCAACAACACCACACCCACAACCATACAACATCGAGTGGCTTCACTAGGGATGAGATCTTCGTGTAATCCAACAGTGTTGCCTATCCTATGGCATCTAGCCCTTCAAGGATGAGGTAGTGTGTCATGTTTCCCCTCTTGATGTCTATGAATTTTTTTTGGGCCAACCATGTATGTGGAAACATCATGTTGTCTATGAGTCTAGACCCCGTAGTGTCATTATTATTCTGGGAGGTCATCTCTATAGGATACTATAGGTAGTTCCGACTATTGCTCCACCAAAACAATGTCACAAGGTAATCTCTCATACTACAAAATTCATCGTCTTCATAGTTTTTTCAAAGGATGCACAAAAGATCGATACAACCATTGCAGACTCAACACCTTCTATCCAACAAAAACAGATTGTCGAAAAGAAAGAAGATATTGTTTCTTCACCTACAATGGTGCCTACACAATGCCCTGTCAAACCCAGATACAATAGGTTGGTGGAACATATTTAACTTCCCCAACAATAGGTTTGTTAGTCTTCCACAGACCAAGCAACAAAACTTCTCCCACAACGCATGAAACTCACCAAGATTCAGAAAATGCTTTCCCCTCTTCCCTGGGCACTCAAGGCAATGGAGACCATTTATTCCTAAGGGGGCAGGACTGATCCTGGTGGATATTGGTGGCCACCCACCTAATCCAACTGGCTCCTCTTGTCATTTTTTAGTTCAACATGATCTTTTGTACTTCTTTGTAATTGTGGGTTCTACAATTATGGGGTTGTCTGAATCCCTACACATCTTCCAGGTGGATATTGGTGGCTTCCTACCTAATCCAAGTGGATTATTTTGTATTTTTTCATGTCAACACATCTTTTTGTACTTCCAGGGCCATTTTGGGGACCTAAACAATTTTTTTTGGCGTTCTACTCTTAAACTGTAGATGAAGTCATAATTTGATGGAATAATGCGTAGTTCTCAAAAATACCTTTCCAATGGACTTTCACGCGCATAAAACAAAGATCGTATGCAACAGTTATGACCCTGAGAAGTTAATGTACTAACTTACCCAAACGGGGCCCACATGAATTTTGGCATTTCATATCCTAGGGTTAGGTTTTTGGATGTCTATGGTTTTGGCATTCATGTTTATCATAAAAAGGCCTTCAGAGCCTCATTGTAATGATCTTCTTGTGAATGGGCATAGCCGTCACATCTCTTCTCATAGATAAAGCTGTCATTATTCTAGTGAGTCTTGCACTCTGTATTTTTACAGTGTCTTTACAATTCTTTCATTAATAGAAATCAAGTATTGTTGTATTTCTTTGTTTATGGAAATTTTCATGAGTATTTCATTGTAATATCTCTACTTTCATTTCATTCTGAAAATAATCCAAATCAATTGTTGTGTCATCAAGAAAATATGCAGAGGAAAATATTGGTTAGAGTCAAGAAAACAATACCCTCTTTGCCCTGGTGGTATCATTGCTCCACTAGGGGTTGGCGTCCACTGTGGATTTTCCTACGGTTGGGTGGAAACAACTCGCTCAGTTGGTGGTTGGTCTGCAAGTTTTCAACACATAAATTTTTATCGATTTTTTTGGCATTTATTTATGTATGTTTTTGGTTGAAAATCTATGTGCTATGTGTTTAACAAAATGAGTATTTACCTTTTTTATTGATTCTTGTGAAATGATCATTTCCCTGCCTTTAATCAATGTTGTAAATTGTGATCTGGTTCACATAATTAGGGAGGTTGGAGGTAACATGTATATACCTTGCTCTAGTCTTCATGCATGTTGAATCTATAACCTACCACTTGCCTTTCGAAATTTGATATGATCATTGTTGTATTGGTTTTGTTAAAAGTGTTCATCTTCTAGAATCTCCAAAGTATAACTAATGCAGTGGCATTCTTGGGAAGAATATTGAGTTAATGTTTGGTTAATACTAACAATTGTTGTAAACATGGTTGCAAATTATGAAGGCGATGCTTTCTATGCTCTCAGAAGAATTTTACATGGTCCAACGAATGTGCTGTAGAATTGGGATATGACCTTAGTAAATCCATGTACTTGGTTCGATGCTACATGTAACTGGGACAAATTTCCTTGTGGCTATCACATTGTGTTGTTTCTTTTCCTAGTACTTATCATAAAGAAGTATGAAATAAATTTAGTAACCTTGCCATTGAGCATTTAGATGCCAGTGTGGACTCTTTGGAGGATATTGTTGGATTCAATTCTCGTTTTCTTATATTGAATAAAAGAAAATGGTGCATGTATATTGGATTCTTTCAAGGATCTCTAATAACATTAGAGTTAGTTCCCTTTATAATTCAATTTCTATTTCCAGATTATATAACAAAACAAATTGTTTATCAATGTCTTGGTAGCAAATCTTTTTTTTTGGTAATTGGTGAATTGATGTCGAATAGCATGCATATTGAAGTTTTACTGATGAAATGAAAAATTTAGTATATTGATGATCATATTGCACACCTTCAGTGGTAGGTAGATTACTATGATTTTTCCCTCAATCATTTGTTGTTATTCAAGTTGACCAAACATTTTCTTGGATGTTTTGCAACTAGGTTTTTTCTAGGAAATGGTGATCATTTCTATTATGGACCTGGATATTGAAGTTGCTGAGAAGTATGGAATTTGTTCCCTTATTGTGTGACATGGGTAGAAGGAAAACTTTGAAACTTGAAACGTGAAGCAATCTCAAACTAGAAATTTATATATCCTAGCCAATATTTTCATGTGTCAATGTTATTTAATGATAAATTTAATGTCTACAATGGTTTCATTTATTCCCTAGCTTCCATGTTGGGTTTTAGGAAATAAGTGTTATGATTGAAGTATAAACCTGAACTCTCTATTCACATGGAAAACCCATTTTGATGTGGCTTCCTAACATATTGAAATGATTAGCACTATGTCTATGAGGGTTTGGACATGGGTCATTATTATGGTGATTCAATGTTTCAAGAACAAAATTACATCTCCGTAGAGTACTGTCTAATTTTTATACAGTGTTTACAACTCTTCTCAATGAAAAACTTTGAAAAGTTGTGACAAACCATACAAATATTTTTCTTTGAGCATAATAATCTGGAAAAAAATGTGAGGGAATTCGCTCTTCTTTTTAACTAGGAAAGGGGCTTGTAAGTTGAAGTTGTTGTGTCCTCTCAAAACTTGGAGAAATATCAAGTCAGTAGAGCATTTGCAACTCAAAATTTTGCATGTTAACCAGAGTTTGACACTGACTTCCTATGGAGAAAACCTTGGTATTTTACATTTATTTCCTGTGAGTAAGACTTGAATTTGACTTGGTAGTAAGTCAACTTGGCTCATGGCACACCCATTTTGTGACACTAGTTTTAATTATATTTTGACATCTTTAATATATTTTTTTTGAAATTGATACTTTATATTAACCATTAATATTACAACTAAAGTACAAAAACCAAACTAGGCACACATGCCTAGGCCTAATAAAAATTCCTTTCGGTTCACTTTTTCCTCACTAGAACATTATTGAGGACTTCCTAGAATGAGTGTAGACACTTAGAAATGTAAGGATAAGTATTTCAATCAACATATCATCCCTTAAATGAGAGTATGCAAAAATTCTCCATGTTTGAAACCACCGCCACATATAATTGTCCAAATAATAAATCCTCTTGAAAGAGTATTAATTTTTCTTTCAGTTTGAAAAGTGTGTCTAATTGACAAATACATAAAACTACACTTCCAATTTTGTTATATAAATTGGAGTTGTTACAATGGGTACCAGACCAAGGATAGAGATGAACTTTTGAAACACCACAAAAATGTTGTCCCTTGCATATATCTCAACCACATTCTCTCCATTGATGTTGGTAAAATAAAATATTGAAGTATTATGAACTAGTAGAACTACCAGGGTCAAGTCAACCAAAGAGTAGATCGTGAATAAAATTGTGGAACATGGAACCCGTTTATGGTAGCCAATAAATCGAAGTAAGCTCTATGATGGGAGTAAGTAAAGAAGATATGGTAAAATTTAATTTAGTCATGATTGGAAACTATGACAAGACTTGATGGCATTTAGATAAGATAGTCAAAAGTGTGAGCTATCCTTCCTACCCAGGTTGAATTCCTGCAAATGGCATGTTGATTTTTTAACGAGTATATTATTGTAATAACATCAAATCTTATTTTCTTAGATGCTATTATTTACAATAATAATAAAATAATAATGAATAAATTACATTTATATTTATGTTTTATAAGTGAATTTCTTATGACAATTATTTGAGTGTGCACAAAAATTGGAATGCTCACACATGTTCATTTGTGAGCTCGCACAATAATTACCCAAAACTTTGGGTGCCAACACAACATTGATGAAAAAAATAACACAACCAGATATATTTTTTATTCTAATTCATGAATAGTCTCATGCTTCCCAAAAAAACAACCCACTGTTATTGTTTCAACAATAGAAGTTTGATATGCAGTAGCAAGAACAATAGCAATATGGATAAGAATAATGATACAATAATAAAGAGAATATTGTTTCTCTTTAGATTTGAATAAAGAGAAAAAAATACCAACAAAGATTTACTATGACAATAATTTAACAATAGAATTATAAAAAAATCAAGTTTTCACAAAAGGAGCAAGAATAATGATACAATATATCATTTTATAATAGAAATGGTTTATAGTTTTTTAATGACTTCCTTCAAACCATGTTTTACATGGTTTTGAATATCTAAGTATATACAATCATTTTTTGTCCATAATAACTCGCATGTGAGTTTATTTGAAAATAATTAAAAAATATGATCCCTTTTGTATTGGTTCCTTGGATGATTCATAATGGGGATAGGTTTATAGACCCACTAACATTTAAGTTGTAAAAAAATTATGACGAGGTAATGCCAAAACTTATTGTTTTGATAATTCCTAATTGTATTTAACAAGTTATCAAAGATTTTATTTAGTATTAATGATGATGACTATCATTAATCAAGATCAAATTTTTTCTATTAATTTTATTGTTTGTATTATTGAATAACTTATAAATGAAAATGTTGAGTTTCTTTTATTTATTTTTATGAGTTAAAAAATTAGGGAGTATAATCTTTGAGTTCCCTTTGAAAATTAGGTTTGATGTCTTTGTAAGATGCTCATCCCTTAATAATAAGTTTCGTCCTCTAATTTTTTCTTTTTAAAGATTTTATAGATTTTTTAAGTCAAGTTGTTTTATTTCTTGTCTAATTACTTGTTTTATTATGAAGCTCACAAATGTGATCTTATCATTGCATTATTTGATTTCTTTTTCGAGCTTGCAATAATAGAAAGGTAGTTTTGATATTCTAACTTGGGATTAGTGATTTATTTGTAGTAAATTGATTTTCTTATTATTTATAACCTTTGTATAGTTCCACATTTTATTTTAAAACACAATTATGATAGTCTTTTTGATATTACTATCCCCTATGATTTATCTTCTGACTATTCTTTTTAGTTAGCTTCTGCTTTGCATCAAGTACTTGATCATAACCTAACTTATAAAAGGATGATTAGATGAGGTGTATTTTATTTAATTTTAAAAATTGATATATATCAAATGCTTATGGAATTTCTTAAGCTTCCTAAGTTTCCTATGAAATAGTGTATCCCAAACCTTATAGCTATACAAAATCACAAGACCAAAATAGAATTTTCAACCTATGTTTCATCTTTTTTGTTTGAATTTACTTCAGTGATAAATAATTTCCTACATATTTATAAAAGTTCACTTATCTTCTTTGTTTGAATTTACTTCAGTGATAAATAATTTTCTACATATTTATAAAAGTTCACTTCATCCAAATTGCTATTATAATAAGGTCTATTATTTTTTTAGTGATAAATAACATATTTATAAAAGTTCACTTGATCCAAATTGCTATTATAGTAAGGTCTATAATTTTTTATAATTTTAAATTGCATATCAAGGTGAGGGGATATTTGTTAAGAAAAAAATATCAATGAATATAAAAGAAATAAAATGACTAATAATGCTAGTGTTTTTATAAGACAATATTTTTCACCTACCAATTAATCTAACTTGTTAACATAAATACTAAAAATAATAGGTAACACGGGACAATATCATTTAACCCTTATATTATAATTTATTTTATGTAAACACATATTGTTATTTATAAAGCATAATAATAGGAAAAAATAATTACAGTAAACAAATCATAATTTATTTAATACTTAGTGAAGAGGAAAGAATGATTGAACACAAATATGATATGGATTTATGAAGAAAGTGGAAATATAAATTGTTGAAGGAGTGGGTGAATGATAAATTGGAGTATGATGACTTGTGAAATTCACCTTGAAAAGGTGAAGCAAATCCATAGTAAAAATCCTTGAATATGAGTTGGTTTATGATAAAATGAGGTGGAACAAAACTAAGTGAATGTGAGAAAACCTATAATGACAAGATTGTCATATGAGGGTGATATCAGGGGAAGATCTTAGGGAAAACTTAATATCAAAACCAAGCACATGTCAAAACAATATAGCATGACAAGACTCTCATATGAGGGTGGGGTTTGGGGGATATGTTAGGGAAAATTTAATATATAATGGTGTGGGTGGGGTGCGATATTAGAGAAAAATTAGTATAATATTTAAGTTTTCACAAATATATCCCCCACCCCCACATAATAACCTCGCACTCCCACTCTATGAGGGTGGTGGGGGGGGGGGGAAATATTAGGGAAAAATTTATATATATATATAATGATAGGGGTATGAGAGATATTATAAAAAGATTAATAAAATATATTTTTTTCTCTAGTATCTCCCTGCATCGACACCCTTAATATATATGTTTTCCCTAATATATCGCCCCTAACCTCATGTGAGAGTCTTGTCATGCTATATTTTGTCACATTCTCTTGGTTTTGATATTAAGTTTTCCATAATATCTCCTTGTATCCCACCCTCATATGACGAATTTTTCATATTAGGTTCTTTCACATGCACTTATTTTTGTTGCACCTTGTTGGATGACCCCACTCATACTTGGGGATTTCTACTAGGCACATAAACTTTTCAAAGTGAAACAACATTACAATTCCTCATACACAAATTTATCATTCACCACATCCTTGATCAATTTATATTTCCACTTTATTGACAAATCCATATGATCTTGGTGTCCAATCATTCTTTCCACTTCACTAAGTATTAGATAAATTATGAGTTTCTTATCATAATTAGTTTTTCTGATTGTGATTTTTTATAAGTAATAATATTTTTTTAATAGTACATTTTTTAGTAATAAAATTATTATTATTATTTTTCCCCAATATTTCCCCCCACCCTATGGGGTTGGGGGAGATATTTGGGAAAAAATAATACAAATTAGGGTAAGGGGGATATATTTGGGAAAAATTATATTAATTTTTTCCTAATATTTTCCCCCACATGCTAAAGTTTCCTTAATATATCTACCCACCCCACCTTGATATTATAATATTAAATTTTTCCTATATCTCCATGCATATTAAATTTTCCCTAATATCTCACCCCACCCCTACCTTAATATGATACTAAGTTTTACCTAATATATACCTCCATCTCCATAGGGTGAGGGTGTGAGGGTACTAGTGGGGGATGATATTAAGGAAAACTTAACATAGTAATAAGGTTTCTCCAATATCTCCTCCCTCCCCCATAGGGTGGGGTTATGATATTACATTTTGGGGTTAGGTGGATATATTACGTAAAAATTAATATAATATTAAAAAAAACATAATATAATATTAAGTTTTCCTAATATATACCCACACTCCCAATTTGTAGGGATGGTGAGAGATATTAGGAAAGACTTAATATATATAAGGGTGGAGGTGAGGGGAGATATGAGGGAAAACTTAATATAAAGGGGTGGGGGTAGAGGGGGATATTAAGGAAAATTTAATGTAATATTATGTATTCCATAATATCTCTCTCCATCCCTACAATGTACCCTTACAGTGTCACTCTATGGGGGTGTCAGAAGATATTATAGAAAAAACAATATTTATATAAGGGTGGGGGGATATATTAGGGGAAAATAATATAATATTAAGTTTTCCATAATATATCCCCCTACTCCCACATGATACCTTGTGGGGTTGGGGGGAGATATTAGGGAAAATTCAATATCATAGTATGTTTTCCTTAATATTATATTAAGTTTTCCTCAATATCTCCCCCCACCCCCATTGGGTTAGAGTGTGGGCCTAAGGGGATATACTAGGGAAATATAATATAACAATAAGTTTTCCATATTATATCCCACCACCCCCATAGGTTAGGGGTGTGAGGGTACCCTATGAGTGTGGGGGAAGATATTAGGGAAATATTAAATCAAGTTTTCCATAATATCTCCCCCACCCCCACAAGGTACCCATGCACCCATACAATGTGGGGGTGTGGGAGATATTAGGGAAAAGATAATATTATATTATTTTTCTCCTAATATCTTGAACCACTAGTATCCTCACACCTCCATCATGTGGGGGTGGGGTAGATATTAGGTAAGACTTAATAATGTTAGGTTAGGGGGTTCACAAAGATACTATGGGAAAATTAATATTATTTTTCCTCTAATATATCCCCCCAGGGTTGCGGTGGGGGGGAGATACTAGGGAAAACTTAATAATGATATTAAATTTTTTCTAATATCTCCCCCGCTGTAAATTACATTAAGTCTTGCAAAATATTCCCCAAAATCCCACCTTGATGTTATGATAAGTTTTCCTTAATATCTCCCTGCACTCCCATAAGGTGGGCGTGTGAGGATACTAATGGGGGAACATATTAGGGAAAACTTAATAATATATTAAGGTTTGCCTAATATTATATTTAGTTTAACCTAATATTATGTATGAGGTTTTCCCTAATATCTCCTCCCACCCTCAAAGGGTACCCTCACAGAACCACCCTATGGGGATGTGGGGAGATAGTAGGAAAAACTTAATATTATATTAATTTTTCCATAATATCTTCCCCCACCAATACCATCACACCCCCACCCTATGGGGGCGGGGGGAGATATCAGGGAAAACTTAATATAATATCAATGTGGAGATGTGAGATGAAATTATAAAAACAAATTAATGTAATTTAGGGTGGGTGTGGGGGGATATATTAGGAAGAACTTAACATATTTAAGGTGGGGATGTGAGAAGATATCAGGGAAAACTTAGCATTACTTTTTCCTAATATCCAAACTTAATGTATTTAGGGTGGGCGAAGATATTGGGAAGAAATTGATATTAATTTTTCCCTAATATATTTAGGGTGGGGGTGTGGAGGGATATTAGGAAAAACTTAATATTATTTTTTCCCTAATATTCACCACCCAAGCCCCCCCATATTAGGTTCCTAATATCCCAACTTAATATATTTAGGGTGGGGATGAGGGAATATATTAGGGAAAAATCAATATTAAGTTTACCCTAATATCTCCCCATGCATCCCATGAAATTAAAATGTTTTTGGTGGGGGAATATGTTAAGGAAAAAACTTAATATTAAATTTTCCCCGATATCCACCCCCCAAGGAAGGTATGAGAGGTTGTGGTGGGGGTAGATAACTTTAGTTAAACCTAAATATAATTTAGGGTGGGAGCATGGGGAGATATTACCAAAAACTTAATTTAGGGTGGGATCATATGAAGATGTTACCAAAAACTTAATTTAGGGTGGGGCCGTAGGGAGAGATATTAAGGGAAAATTGATATATTTAGGGTGAGGGTGGGGGAATATATTGAAGAAAACTTAGTATTAAGTTTTCCATAATATCACCCTCCCCCACCTCGACATGGTGGGCATGTGAGGAGATATTAGGGAAAACTTAATATAATATTAAGTTTTCCCTAATATTTCTCCACAACACAACCTCATAGACTTCTTTTTTTGTAAATTATCCCTTCCACAATTTTCATTACTATAAAATAAAAGAGTTACGTAGAGATTGTGGTTGGTCGGCTGCTTGGGAAACTCGACCAGTCCCAATATAGCAATTGGAGAGTTACAAAATAGTTTAAAAGTTCAAAAATCATAAGAGTAGACCCTTAACAAAATAATATTTGTTGTATATTGTCACTACTATTGCACCATTGATCCCTAGAACCATTGCTACTATCATAAGTGTTGAGGCACCATTTGAGGTGACAAAACCAAAACCAAAACAAAAACATAAAATCTAAAGAATTTTAAGAGGGCGAACCAGGGGGAGATCCAACAACTGCATTCACATGGCCATGGCTCGGTCCAGCTTCATCAGAGTTGGAATTGAGTAAGCAACCCATCTTCATACCAAGATTGAGAATCTCCATCTACATTTCATCCAATTGAAGGAATATTTCCTCATGGGATTTGTTTCTCTCTACCAGGACCTTCCCCATCATTGTCTTTAAGAGCCAACATGGGTCAACCATCTTGGTGTAAAGGGTGGCACGTTCTCTGTATGAGCCAGGGTCTTGTATCCATTGACCAATTTACTCATCTACTATTGCATGGTTGACGAAACGATGAAGCACCCTAGCATCGGCTTTTGCAAGATCTAGTTCAACTCCAATGTGAGGTGGAGTGTGGTAGTCATAGGACTTAATAATGGGTGCGATAATGGAGTGTGTATGGTGTTCTACGAATCCCCCTCTACGACTTATTCCTCACTTCTTGTGACCACCATGATGCATGACTGTAGGGGGGGTGAGAGCAAGGTAATATATGAGAAGAGTTTTTCTAAATGTAGGTGGTGACTGAGATTGCAGAGATAAGGGATGTAGGCGCATGTGAGAGTTCTAGCGAGGGAAACAAAGAGTAGAGGGAATGAGAATAGGGTAGACCCAATGCAACCATGCATAATAAAACCTCCAAAATATGGACTCACCCATGGTTAATGTTGAGTGTGAGAACTTGCAATGATAATGAGTAACAGTAATGGTGTCAGAAAACAACATTGTTTCACTAGATGGATACAACATCATAACATGATGAAAAGGAATGAACCTCGAACTGAATGCTTACTAGTATAAATGCTTGGAAATCATGATAACCAGTAGGTGATGTGATGTCCTTTGTCTAAGCCTGCTTGTGTACGATGCTTCCAAGTGGATGGGATGGGTGGGATGGCTCCCCATCGCGTACTCTCCTCCCTAACACCTGATCCGAGTACACACCCTCATAGCCTTACCCTATGTGGGCAGGGAAATATATTAGGGTGGGTCTGGGAATGCGAGGAGATATTGGGGGGAAATAATATTATATTAAGTTTCCTTAATATCCCCCCTATCCCCATACGGTAGTTTTCTTGATCTCCCCTATCCCCATAGGGTGGGGGTGTGAGGGTGGGAAATACTTAATATTGGATTAAGTTTTCTCTATTGTCTCCTTTTACCTACTTCCTCATGTGAAGTGGTGTGGAGAGATATTAATGAAAACATGATATTATTATAATATATCTCCCCACCCCCACATTATATTAAGTTTTCCCTAATATCTACCTCCACCCTCATGTTTTCCCTAAGATATCTTCCCTACCCCCTTACGCATATGAGGTGGTGTGGGGAGTAGGAGGAGATATTATTCTGATACCTCTCGTCACTTTCACATTATATTAATTTTTACCTAATATCTGCTTCCACCTCCACACGGTGGAGGTAGGGTGAGATATTAGAGAAAAACTAATATTTTATTAAGTTTCTCCCAATATTAGAGAAAATTTAATATTATATTAAGTGTGTGGAGATATTAGGAAAACCATAATATAGTATTAAGTTTTCCTTAATATCTCATGGTGGGGGAGATACTAGGAAAACTTTAATATTACAGAAAGGAAAATACCCCCAACTCCACATATTGTATTCAGGAAAAATAGAAAAAACATAATATAGTATTATGTTTTCCCTATTATCTTGGAGTGAGGGGAGATATCATGGAAAATTTAATATTACATCAAGGAAAGCCTCCCCTAAGTCCAAATATTAGGGAAAGATGGAGATATGAAGAAAATCTCAATATAATATTAAGTTTTCCATGATATCTAGGTGGGGGACATGTAGAGAAACATATATTAGAAAAAACATAATATAAGAAAAAATCTTTCACTACCCCTTGATATTAAGAGATATTAAAAAAAAAATGAAGGTGATTATAAAAGTGGAAATGGGGAAGATATTGGAAAATATGAGGAAACCAATTTCCAAACAATCGTGGGCATGATAAATAAGAGATATTAAGGAAAATGAAGATGTATATGAAGGTGCGGCGAGAGGATAGAGAAAATAAAGGCCCCTACCTCACTGTCATAAGTGGGCATGGGATAGATATCAAGGGAAATGAGAATGCATATAGGGTGGGGGCGAAGTGAGGTATGGGAGAAAATGAGGGCTTCACCGCCACCATCATGGGCTTGGCATAATTCTCATGGAAAGGAAAGAACACTACTACCTGATGATGCCACAGGTGAAGGATGAAGTAGGGGGCAAATCATATATAAAAGTGAGGAAAACGCCACAATTGATGGAACAGTTGATGGATGGATGGAGTGGGGTTGATAAGGAAGATGAAAAGTGTGAAAGGACACGGAGGGGTTTGTCGTTAGAATAAATAAGAAGATGGAAATTATGAATAGGTGATCGTGTTGATGTGTTGATAGCAATTTAAGGATGTCAGTAAATGGAGTAGGTTAATTTGGGAGTAATTTTTCTTTCTAAGTTATTTTTCAGGTATGTTTTTTGGTAATGTAGTTTTGAATTTTTTATAGATTTAGAAGTTTGACTGATTTTTTGAATATATGAGTTGGATTAAAATGGGGCAAAACCTCTCGATAAGGTTTTGAAATGCATGGAACTTTCATCCATACTAAACTTAGACTATCACTGAAAATCTGGCCGGATTCAAACCCATTTTTTTTACCTGAAAAAAGAAAAAATTGCTCCCTAATTACATTGTACATTGCTCAGTCAGTAAATTGGCCAGCGCCAAGAGAAAACATGAGATATTGTAAATTGGCTGTTTGTGCAAATGAAAATATCAAATCGTGTTAGCCATTTGAGGGTGTTAGTGAATTGGCCAAGTGCCAATAGGAGAGAGCTCATCGCAAGTTAATGCCAATGAATTGACCGTTTATGTACGCGTCTTTGTCAGGTTGTTGCGTATTTCTTTGTGATAAATAACGTATAGGTGTTATTGCCACTCTGTGCGTCCAGCCAACTTGCAGGTTGCTGGGATAACGAGAACTAAACAATTTGGTCAGAACCTGGGATAACGAGAACTAAACAATTTGGTCAGGACACGCCAAAGGGTTTTATGCTTCACGTAGGCTAAATGTTTTAGGTTTTGATTTTTTTTTGAATATTTTTTAGAAATTTGGTTAGAAATTCTTCGATATGTACATTTAAGTTACTAATTTTATATAATTTGAGTTTTTCAGGAATTTTTAGTATGCAATTTAAACAATAAAAATTAGTAATTTTGTCTAAATTTATATCGTCCTACTAAATAAAAAGAATCAAAACATATAACAGTAAAATTTAAGCATTAGTTAACATGACACAGTTAACATGACACAGCTTTAGTTAACATGGCAGAGGAATTAGCATGACAGAGGAAGAGACGTGGATGCATATGGATAGTGTATATTGTGTCAATTATTTGAGAGAGTACCTATTGTTAGAGATGCAACGACGAAAAGCATGTTGGTTCATGCAGTCTATTGGCCTTGTTAAATACTTAGTTAAAACTTTGTTTGAGTTCAACCATTTGTTTAAACTCCTAACAATTGTTTCATGGCCTAAATTTTCAATGAACCGAAAGGTTATTCATACTGTGAATAAACAAGATTTAATTGCTACTGCATACTCTCTGGAAACAAGCGTTGTGTGCTACACACTAATTCATGCATAAAACCATCATTAATGGTATTACTTTTTCATTGCCCTTCTTGATTAGATTTGCCCATGTTTAAGTTAACTTTTGAAAGGTAAATGGAATTTCTTTCATTTAGTTGGGCGGATTTTTTTACAATGAATGAACTCAGCACAATGAACACTCCAACTCTTTTAAACAAACCTAGACATCGAAGGCAGTCAACCATTGAACTAGTTCCGAATTCCGTCAAAGAAAAGCCCGATTGTGGCGAGACGACAAATTAATTTAATATTCAATAATGATTCGAATTAGGTATGTTAATCATCATATACAATAGTATATTTTTAGCAAATTCTATACGAACATTTTATTAAAAAACAATTAATTTTTAATAATAAATATTTATTAAAAAATAAGTAGTATAATAAATATAAATATATTGTCACATCCTCACAATATGCCTAGTTGAATCTTGTAATCGTGCATTTCTTGAGGTGATGCGTCACTGCGACGTTTCTCATTTGGATTCTTGACAAGACCAAGGATGCTTCGTCTAGACTACGCCTCTTCACCTAAAGCATACCCATACTATGTTCTAGGCTATCAGTGAGTCACACTCCTACTCTAGTGAAACTCTTGTATACTTAGACAATTGTTATCTTCTTAACACTTAATCATATATAAGCATACATCCATGAACATGAGAAGTCAAAAATACAACAATGAAACAAACAAGAGAAACTAGATATAGTGCGGGCGACACAAACCATGCCTTACACCCGACTAAGTCTTTGTTATTGCAAAATAGTTACAATATGAGCACTACCGTATCAGTTTAAAACTCGACAGAGTCAAATGACTTGTCTTACCTCACCAAGACACTCATAAACATATTCTTCACACTAAGACTATTTTTTACAACCGTCTCTACAACCTCCTGCGGTGCACCTCAAACGTGCCCTCATCCATAGACTTGTTGTTTCTTTGTTTCCATAGAATTCACAAATTTCGGTTCTGTCTCACACATGCCTCCAACAAACCTACATTTCCATAATTCCCCAAAACCAAGCCAAAAGAAGCTAGCCCAACTCTGTCCACTGAATCCTCCTTAAGGGAGCACACGTCCTCCCAAGTGGAGTGACTTGGCTACTTGAGGGAGCTCAGCCTATTTTTCTTCTTTAGAACTACAGAGCTCTCTTTCTCTTCAAATTTCTTCCAATATGCCTTCTTTGGTTGTGCATCCTTGCTCTTATATGGACTCCAATAATCACTTGTACAAACCGTCATGTCTCTCAAGGGTGTATTGCATTGCTTCGTGAATCGTCAAGATCAACTGATTCTCGCCCCCTTCGTGAACCTGATGTGCCCATCTAGCCCATGCACCCATCAACCGACATGCCTCTTGGACCGGCATGCCCAAACTTAGTGCACCCCTCATGCTGGTGCACTCCATCCATCTAATTGAGTCGTCATCTCCTTAGGTGAGTCGATCTGAATCTCTTAACTGAGCCCCACCATGCCTTAGCTGATTTTATTTTTTGGTGGAGTGCCTAAGTCATGCGGTCAACCCTTCATCAAACAATCCATCGTCTGATTTGTGTCACAAGACACCTTGGGTGAAGTCACCCCTTGGCACTTCATGCATCCAAGGAACCCCAACTCTCCTCTATATGAATACTTTCATCTCCTCATTCACACCGGACATCATGCCTATCCAATTTGCTCTATTTCGGTCTATGGTGGAATTTTGCGCAACCAAGCTTGATGTTGCAGGCGTTACGTCCCCTCCCACCTAAATTCATTGGCGTCCTCAGAAACATCCACAAAATGTGTGATCTCCAAGTCTCTACCCAAACTTGTATCTCATATGCAATGAAGTCTATTGGAAACCCCAAGTTTTGTGCCAACTAGAAACCCCGAAATTATGCCAAAGTGGAAACCTCAATATTCCTTGCAAAGTGGAAACCCCAAGTTTCCAACTCGCACAATGAACATTTGCAACCTATGTAACCACCTACACTACCCTCTGTCCAAAGTTGTGTGCGAGCAAAATTTTTGCTATGATGAAAATATGTCTCCTCCCCAACTCTATCCATGGTGTCTAAGTTACCACTGCACCACTATGACAATCACTCTTTGTTTCACTGTTTTTGTTGTTGTCTCAACTGTTGCTACAACCTCAACTAGAACTTTAAAAATATCTAAGTGTTGAACTTTTGTGAACTTGTTGTTGCACCCATACTTCAACCAACTCTGTCATGTCTCTGCACAATACATGCCTCAAGTCTTTCACTGGTTGAGTAGCTAATCCAACCGTCATGTCCATTTCTTGAAATTTTAATCTCCATTCCCAAAATTAGTCTTTTTTGTCTGCATCTCCTTCACTCCATCCAATTCCAAAGACTAAGGAAAGTGTCCATCATTGCCTCATCATTTCTTTAATTGTCTAATCTTCATTAAGGGGATCTTCCACAATGTCTAAGTGCTACAATTCGAACCTATAGTTGCATTTGTACTCCGACTTCCTTGCATAATTTGGCCCATCCATGCAAGGGTCTCAGACTATGGAAAGTTCTCCTCTCACCTTGTTTCACTATGAAGTCACCCCAAAGTAAATTCATCCATGACGAATTTACTCCACTATCCATCTCATGACACAGTTATCCAATCTTCCCCAAGAACTGTACATCTAGACTACCTTTGCTTCACTAATTCATCACTCATCCATGTTGTTTCCTCTACCTCTCCATGCCTTGGAATGGTTAGGATTCACCCTCAACCATGCTGCCCAAATAAAGAGACATGCTCATGCCCAAGTAATCTCTTCATGCTGCAATCACCCCAAAGTAAAGTCATCCATGGAGACTTTACTCCAATATCCACCTCATGGTACAATTATCCAATCTTCCCCAAGAATTGTACATATAGACTACCGTTTCCTAAATAATCCATCTCTCATCCATGTTATTGTGTCTACCTCTCCATGCCTTGGAATGGTTAGGCTTCACCCTCAACCATGCTGCCCAAAGCAAGAGACATGCTCACGCCCAAGTAATATCTTCATGCTGCAATCTTCATGTCCATTCAATCCTCCAAACAAAGGAAATTCCTCAACTCACCTCCTTTGGTCAAGTCATTTCAACCCAACTCAACATTTGTGATGAGTGTGGCCAATGTGCCTACACTCTTCAAAAATCCCAATGAACTATCCAAAGTTCTCCAAGTAGAATGAGCCACCTCAAATAACTTCCATGTCTTAGTTCGAGTAAATATTTCTTCCAACCTCAACCAACGATCCTCCTTATATCTTTCAGTCATCACACAATCATCTGCAATTCACCAAGGTGCACGTTGCCTCACCCAATGTCGCATACCAAAGATGAGTGGACACCACCCAAGTCACTTGGTCTGCATTATGCCCATTCAAGTTGACTCTCAATGATTCTTAGTCAACTTCTCTACCGACCTCATCCATCTACTAGAACAAAATCACCTTGCACCTGCTATAATCATTCAATATTTGGCATTGTCATCATGATTGTTAAGTCACCACCTGACTCAACAAATCTAGCTAAGTCCCCATACACCAAGGAGCCTCATCCATCCTCTCAAAATTGTCATGTACATACTTCATTGCCCACTTCACCGCAATGACATGCCCAACATGCCTTATCAAAGAGTTAGGACGCTTCCCCCAATCCACCTCTATGTATACATTCAAATATTCCTAATTCCACCATAGGACTCGTCCAAGAAGGTCACCCCAAGCTCTTTACACATTTGTCCAACCAAGGCATCCCAAACTATTGCAAGACTTCTTCGAATCTACACTGCTTGATTCATCCTCATGTCTTCCGGTTCTCACTACAGAAACAGATTTCACTTGAGCCAACAAGTCATTCAAATTCCGTTCAAATAACTCACTACAAAAATTAGGAAATGCAATAAATTGAAATCAAATATACCTTTCAAATGACATCGTTCACTGCAACCATGGTTCAAGTCTGTTTTCATGGACCTCCTCTTGCCCAAGAAACTGACTCTCTATGTGAACTCACTTCAATCATTGTTTGTAGCTCCATAAACCTACAAGACGTTCGATGTGATACAAGGATGAGTCCATTCACCCACTTCATAAATCTGTGTAAGTTCCAAACTTGGCATGCAGTCGACTGAACTCATCTCTAATGTCTTTCCATCTCCGCACCTTGACTGTTTTCACTTCAAGGCACCATGCATCCATCTCCCGATGTGAATTCATATTGATGTTAATTGACTGTTGTAACTCTACGAAGAGATACCACATTTGAAGGTTTCATTCTAACCATTTGTCCAATAACCCATCTCAAATAAACAGTTGTTCTCGATGATGCATGGCACAGAGACATCATGATGGAAACATGCCAAACTAACTTCTTTTTGCGAAGCTTATCTAGGTCACCCTAGGTGGTCAAATGCACCCAAGTTCTTCACCTTGCTGGAACCCAGAACTTCTCCCCTTCATGATCACTTATGCAGTAACCCTCTGCCTTTTCTTCTGCGATCACTTCTTTGGTTATCTATGTGACAAGTCAAGAAACAGATCTTGCGTTCATCATCCTTTCCCAAGTGTTTGGTTCTCCAAAAAACTTTGTGCATGGTCTCTCCAAGGTGTGCACAATAGGTCTAGGACTAAATTTCATCACACATCAAACCAATAAAGTCTACCTCTGCATTCAAGTCAGCGACAGGTTCTGTGATGAACTTTATGATGAGTTATGTTATCTCCCACCCTGTCCAAGTGCTTTGTTTCACCACAATGTTGCTCTCATCATACATAAGGTGTGCACCAAGACTAACCTTCCCGCCATACTGTCAACCAAACATCTACCATAGGTCTTATGCAAAGTCTGCGATGAACAAGTTTTCTCCACTGAACAATTCACCAATTATGTGCTCAGGTTTCCTCTGCGATGGGTCAATCCGTCGAACCATCACCAAACCTGTTCTCAAACTCTCTCACCAAATAAGTGCGACCCTCCCCCACCATTGTTTCATATGCAGTAGTGGTGAAGACCCAAGTCTTGTTTGATACCATCTATGGTCAAGATAGTGGTGAATAACTCCCAACCCTTAAAATCTACAACAAACCCACTCTAATACCATATTTCACGTCCTCACAGTGTGCCTAGCTGAATCTTGCAATCATGAACCACTTGAGGTTGTGCAGCACCGTGACGTTTCTCACTTGGCTACATGGAAACACCAAGGACACTTTGTTCGGACTACACCTCTTCATATAGAGCATACCCATATTGTTGGAAATATTGTTGTCATTGATGTTAGATATAGGGGGAGCCTGCAAATTCCCAAGATAGATATTACAATCCTACATATGTCCAAGATAAATATTGAAATACAGAGATTGTTGAAAGTATTAATTTTTTATTTTTTATTATAAGTTTGGATACCCTATCTTTGAAGGAATTTTTACCCTACATACCTAGCTCAAATGCGAGTACAAATTATATGGTTGGAAATTATTATGAGACCTTTCCAATGGTATATGGAATTTCCTTTAACTCCCTAGGGATCAGGAGTTATGAATTTTTTCCGTCCGAAAAAACAACTAGAAAATTGAGGTCAACTTAGCCAATCTTTATAGGTTGGCCCTAAAAGTGGGGACATGATTACTATAAATACAGGATAGATTTTTGCGTTTGTAGAGTAACTAAGCAAGATATCAATCCAGGTGTGTGAAAATTTGATCTAAGTTGAGCTAAAGGTGTTGGGGTGTTTTTCTGAGATCTAAAGTTGTGCAAGAGAAGTCTAAGGGATTTTCTTGAGGTGTTTATTGTTATCAAGGTGCAATATGAAGGAATGAAGGTCTGTGATGTTGTTGTGTGCATTGTTTTGAGGTTGTGATATTGTCGTTAGTGATTACATTCCATGAATGATTCTATGAGGATTTATAGGGTGTGAAGGATTGTTTTTGGAATGAAGCATGCAGGTGAAGTTAGAAGTACTATGTATATGAATATCTTGGATTGGTGTCTACACATATCTTATCGAGTTGGTGCTCAATTGAGGAGATTCGTGTCTCCAATAGGTTAGTGCCTAAATATTGTTTAGATGGTACTAACTTGAGGATATTGGTGTCTCCAGTAGGTTGGTGCCTACATATTACTGATTTGGTATTCAGTTAAGGAGATTGGTGTCTCAAGTAGATTGTTTCCTACAATATTTGTAGTAGTAGGTTGGTGCCTATATGAATTTATAAAGATAAGTTTTATGGTTTTCTCCTAATTGGGTTTTCATGTTAAACTTTGTGCAATGTGATTTGATTTCATATGTGATTATTGTTTCTCATATAATGAATGATTAATCAATGGTTAAATAAAGTAAAAAAATATTGTATATTGATTCACCCGCCCTCCCCNATAAACTTAATTTCAACAATTGGTATTAGAGAACGTTCCTTCAGAGATAGTCTAACCATTGGAAGGTATATATCAGGAGCACACATGGCTAGTCCAGAAGGTTTCTTCACAAACAAGGGTCCATTGTTTAGTAGAACAAACTATGCATTATGGAGTACAACAATGCGAACTTATCTAATGAATCTTGGGTTTGATATTTGGAAATCATATGTGAATCGTTATACAACCCCCAAAAATCCACAAATAGATGTGGTTGGGAAGAAGCCTAACAAACATAATGCAAAGGCCTTGAATTCTATATTGAGTGTTCTATCAGAATAATAATTTGTCAAGGTGATGCATTGTAAATCGACAAAATATATTTGGGACAAACTTCAAAATATATATGAAGGCGATGACAAGGTGAAGAAATAAAAGCTCCAAAATCATAGAAGACAGTTCAAGAATTTGAAAATAAAAGACAAAGAAAATGTTGCAGCCTATTTTTTTCGAGTGGATGAAATTGTCAACACTATCAGAGGACTTGGTGAGGAGGTTGAAGAATTAATGATTGTGCAAAAAGTGCTCAAGTCTCTCCACTTAAGATTTGATGCCAAAGTTTGTGCCATTGAAGAAATAAAGAATCTTGAGAAACTAACAATGGATGCGTTGCATGGGATTCTCACTCCATATGAGATGAGGATAGAAAAAAAAATCCAACATGAAGGAAGCAACTTTCAAATCATCAAATAAGACAAAAGTACATAAATTATATGATTGTTCGATCCATGAATTAAATATAAAATAAGCACAACTTCTGTGAAAGCTAAAACACAAAGTTAAGCTCCTGTTCATATCTTTTAATTTTGGTAGAGTAGGGAATTTTGTTGCTAAATGCCCATATGCAAAAAGGGAAGAGAGCGATGATGAGGATAATAATTTCAAAGAAGAACAGAATAATAGAAGAAAATATTTACGTCGGAGGCATACACCTATTGGAAATGGCCAGAATTAGTGGTCTTTTAAACAAAGATGAGATTTTAATGGCCACGATTTCATATTCTCATAATATTTTTAGTCGTCACACTAAATGAAAGGTTGTCATTTCAAGCATTAACTTCTTTGTATAACAAAAAATGTTCGTTCATCATTAAAATGGGTGATTAAGGTGATTAGTAGAACAATGACTATTCAATATAGATTTAGGTGTTTGACATCTTTTAAATTTTTTACTTTACTTTGGTTTCTAAGTTTTTTACTGTAATTTGTTTTTTTAATTGTATTTATGTTCTTTTTATGGCGGCTTCTTTACGGAGTGGTGAGTGGGTGACTGGGGCGGTTTTGTTTCATATACTTCGTGTGGTAACATTTGTCTACAGACTCTGCATGTTCTTTTCATATACCTTGTGTTGTAATGTTTATCTGCATAGTGGAACGGCATGCGAGTTCTATAAATATATGATACGGAATATTTTCTTTGAAGATGAGACCAGGTGGGTTACTAAAGAAGGATGGGATTTTCATTGTTCTAAGAGTTTTGGCGCTTTAAATTCAGATTTTTCTTTTGTGAATTGAGTAGTATATTAGATTTAGATCGAGACATCAGATTTATCATATCTAGCTTGTGACTTGTTCACCAGCATAAACGTGGTTTGCGTACAATCTAAAACCCTTTTTACTATTCAATTTTATTGATATATGGGAAACATTTTATAGTAAGCATGAAGGCATCACACATAAAAAATAAATGTTGATTGACTTCCATTCACCAAGTTGAGTCTCTCTTAGGTCCTTTCGATAGGAGGACATAGTATTGCATTCATTAATTAAGAAAATTTGTAACAAGTGCAAATTTGAAGCGCATACATGAGCGTATGTAATGAAACCCTAACCAATTGTATAACAAAATCTCTGTCATAGATTTTGTTTCTTGTAAACTGTAAAATATTAGAAAAATATTTTTCTTCCATGAAAATTTTAGAAGAAGTTAATCCTTTTCCTCAGCGATTTTCAGCCTACAGGATTCAAACATCAGTTAAGAATGCAGTTTATGAGATCACAAGTTTTCGTACTATGTGTCCGGAATCAATTTTGCAACGAATTTTACTTTGTTTCAGTGACATTCTAATTTGACACGAGGTCCAGAGACTGTCGATGTATTGCCAAGAAACTCATATTTTAATAATCTCTACATTTATAATGAAGTCCGGGATTAAGTAGTAATGTTTGAATTACAATGTAGTTGATTTATAATTTCTCTACTGTTAAGATAATCTCATGGTTTTGAGATAATGGATAGTCAGTTATCTTGAACCATTTCATCATCCTCAAACGAGCTATGTTTTCTTCTATGTTGTATTTGTCAATCTCACCCAACCAACCGATAGAAGGCATTTTCTCTTCACCAATATTATTGAAGATCTACGTACAACATCCTTCTCTCTGATGAGTTAACAGGTTGGGATATGCATAGATCAAGTGTTGGTGTGTGTATTCTTTCTAGAGAGACACATATTCAATTTTTTTATAGATTGGCATGTGTAAACTCAGTTGTCTGGAATGAGAAAACAATGGTTTGCATGGCCAAGACTACAGGTTGGATGGTATTTTAGGGTTTCCGCAAGCATGCATTTATTTTCTTCTTTGGGTGGCCAAAGACCTTTCCTTTTCCTTCGTTTAGAGGAAATCGGGATCCCTTCTCCTTTCCTTGTGTCATTTTAGCACCACCTGCCAATTGAGATTTTTTGTGAGTTTGGTTGTGAGCAACGCAAAGCTCTTCTAGGAATGGGATTATCTTGGATTTTTAAATATAATCACAATAAGAGTGATTGAAAAACGATCATACGGATAAGCCCGTCATTTTCCAATTGTCAATGATTTTTACATGCAAACAACTAAGAGAGTTGCATATGCCTACTGGTTCCTAGACAAGTCGCACTCCTACTACACAATTTCTCTATTTTATTGATAATTCAAAATTAAATCCAAAATCAAACAATGTATGTATAACAACATAAACGTTTCTTGAATATCTCGCGGCTTGTGTATTTATTGGTTAGTTGCTTCCAGGAATGGTTTGTTATTTGGAAATATGGAAATAACATCGATCGACATATATCAACCACTTTTATAATGTGGTTGTTCTAGTATAGACACAAAAGAGGAAAATATAGTAAGAATAAGAGTTTTTACTCTAGAGAGGATAGTATCTCATCTGAAGAAAGTGATGGACATGTTTCTGATTTTGAAAAATAAGAATTCTTCTTCATGGACATGGATACAAAGTCTACTGATAAAGAAAATGAAGACAATAAGAAAGAAAAATCAGAAGAAGAAGAAGAATAAGACATTGACGGGGAAGTGAATCTTGAAGTAAAACTCATCAGTTCCTTAGAATAAATAAACAGACTTAGAGAAAAGAATAGAAAGAGACATTGTATAAATATGAAGAAGATGATCATGATCTTGAAGAAATAGAGAAGACAATTTTCATCCTGAATACTCAACTAGAAGAGGCAAAAATGATAGAAGAAGTGGTGAAAAGTCGACTATATGAAAAGGAAGAAAATTGCAAGAAGATAGAAGTTGAAATAGTTTCCTTAAGAAAGAAACTTGAGAAAACAATTGATCAATTGGAAATAAGCTTGAAGTTTGGAAATAGTACTGAAATATTAGATAGTATTCTCAGTTTCCAAAGGTCACCATTCATGAACAAGGGACTTGGATAAGACAAAAAACAAAAGACCCCCGAGGGAGATGCAAGCACTAAGGTAACAACACCATCAAAAAAGGAAAATGAAGAAAAACCTAAAATCTATGACAATATTCTCAAAGGACCCATCAACAATGAAATCAATAGCAGGAAAGGAAATCATGACCAACATAAATATGATTCTACCCACAAGAATGAGTTCAAAAGAGTTGTTCCACCAAGACTACCTTTCATAAATCGATACCAAAATATATTTCTTGGATATTGTTTTTCTTGCAATAGCTTTGTTCATAAAGCAATAGATTGAAAATATTATGCAGGAAGTAATCATGTGAGAGATATAAACAAAGCTTCTTATAGAACTGCAAAGAACGATTATGTGAGCAACAAAACTAGAAGTTATGATGGATTTGTTGATAGAAACTACAATTCATTTGCTCCCATACTTGACCACAATGTTGAATGTTATAAGTGAAATAACTATGGGCACATAGCACGCGACTATAGAAACAACATAATAAAGAAGGAAGAATATGGTCTTGTCAAACATAAGGAAGAATAAACAAAGGTGTGGAAAAGGAAGCAAGAAGAATATAATAAGGAAGAATGCAGACTTGCACTTTATTCTCAAAATCAAGGGAACCAATGTTACATTGACAATGGTTGTTCAAAACACATGACATGGGAATAAACCAAGTTTCTCACTTTGAAGGAAGAAAAATGAGGAAAGATTACTTTTGGGCATAATGGCTTTGCAAGGATAGCTAGAAAAGGTACTGTTAGTCTTGATAATGGAAATACTAAGACATAAAAAATCCCTATATGTTGAAGGGTTAAATAAAATTATTCTAAGTGTCAGTCAAATTTTTGATCAAGGCTACAACCTCATGTTTCATTCTAAAGGGTGTGATATAAGGAAAGCGACTTTGGGAAGATTAGCATTAAATGTAAACAAAACCTCAAGCGATGTATACATACTCCATGAAGTCACAAAAGAAAAAATTCATATGAAATAGAAGCTGGGAGTGATATCCCTATCATATTGTTAGTAAACGGAAGCACAAGCTTATGGGGGAAGCCCTTTTCCATTGATGTCAAAGAGGGATAATTTGTAGACAAAGGAATAATTACAGACAAGGGGAGGATCATAATTGACCTAGGGTTTCCATCAATCACAAAAGGGGAGATTGTTGGAAATATTGTTGTCACTGATGTCAAATATAGGGAGAGCCTATAGATGTCCAATATAAATATTGCAAGATGGAGATTGAACTGAAAGTAATAATTTTGGATTTTTGATGATCAATTTGGATAACCTATCTTTGAAGGAATTTTTACCATATATACCTAGATCAAATTGGAGAACACGTTATATGGTTGGAAATATTATTTTGAGACCTTTTCAATGGTATATGGAATTACCTCTATCTCCCTAGGAATGAGGAAATATGAATTTTTTCGTCTGACAACCCAACCAAAAATTTTGGGTCCGATCAACCATTCTTTATAAGTCGACCTTGAAAGTGGGGACATAATTACTATAAACATAGGATACAGTTTTTCATTTGTAGAGTAACTAAGCAAGATATCAAGTGTGAGGTGCACATAAGTGATCTGAGGTGCACTAAATATGTTGGGGTGTCTTTCTAGGATCTAAGGGTGTGTAAGAGAAGTCTAAGGGATTTTCTCGAGGTCTTTCTTGTTATTAAAGTGAGATATGAAGGATTGAAGGTCTTTGATGCTGTCATGTGTGTTACCCATGATTTTGGTCATCATGATGGTGTATTGATGATGGTGTATTCAAGCTCTTCATTAGAACTTTTTCCTGAGAAAAGTTACCTTCATCTCTCTCCAGAAATCACATTTTTAAGGACTGTTCACACGCTACTAGTATATTTGCCTGCAAGAATGCATGATTCTCACAGGATGCCTTAAGCCAGGGTGCGAGAAGTTCACACTGTGTTGAACTTCTAGGGTGCAAACTCTTTCTAAATAAGGGAAATAAATGAATTCTCAAATCTTCTAGAAAGGAATCTTCTAGAAGGATGAGATGGCATTCAAATGGTTATCCTAGTACTGGATTACTTGATATTTTGGGATCATTCTTATCCAAGTAACCAATTCATTATCTCCTATATATTGAGTGAATTATCATGGAAAAGGTTAAGCAAACAAAGAGAAACAAGTCTCATTGGAGAATTGGTGAAAGATTGTGTGAAGGACTGAAGCTACATCAGCTAGGAAACTCTAGCAAGTTTATCAAAGGCGGTTGATCTTCTTCATGCAAGTGAGCAAGTGTGTGTGTCGGAGTCAAGGGCCATTGAAAGGAAGTTTGCAACATCAAGGCTCAGGTTGTAATCTTTACTTTCCATTAATATGATACATTAATATGTCCCTTTCCCATAAAGTTAGTTCCACTTTATTGTATAACTCCTTGATCATATACATAGATTGACTGTTGAATAGATTGTGCTTTCTTCACTTCGGTTGGTTTGTATTGTTTTGGTCTTGGCTGTACGAGAGAACTGGAGTGAAGCAGGAGCAACAAAGACCAAAGGAAGCGATCATAAGGTATGTTCTTTGTTCTTGCCTCCTAGTACATTCAATAGTTAAAATCTAGGGAAAGAGTATTATTATGTCTTGCTTTGTTCTAGATCCAGGTGGATCTAGGGAGATCAGTTTGTGTCTGCACTTATGGATTTATCCAATAACAAAATTGGCGAATCCACTGGGGATAATCCCTTTTTCATTGTGGCTTTTTGTGTTTTTCTGTGGCCATTTGCTCTGGTTTCATTTTCCCCCTGTCCTATCAGTCTCTGAGTCTTCAGGATATCCTGATAGAACTTCTGAGTCCAAAAGCCTTTGTCAATTTTGCTTCAATTTTTAAATTTTTGATTATGTTCAGGAATTCTCACACTGCACTTCATTGCAGCCTGCGAGAATTGGTAAGGTTCACACCCTGTCTATAGGTTTCAGTGCGAGTTTCTCGCACCCTGCTCAAGGGTCTGTTGGAAATATGGCTATAGCAGAGATGACGCAGACTGTCAAGGTTGTCATTGATGGCAATCTGTTGGTTATGGAGCACGCACAAGAGAACCTGTTGGTTATGGAGCACGCACAAGAGAACTGGCAGAAGAAGCTAGATGATGNATAGATTGACTGTTGAATAGATTGTGCTTTCTTCACTTCGGTTGGTTTGTATTGTTTTGGTCTTGGCTGTACGAGAGAACTGGAGTGAAGCAGGAGCAACAAAGACCAAAGGAAGCGATCATAAGGTATGTTCTTTGTTCTTGCCTCCTAGTACATTCAATAGTTAAAATCTAGGGAAAGAGTATTATTATGTCTTGCTTTGTTCTAGATCCAGGTGGATCTAGGGAGATCAGTTTGTGTCTGCACTTATGGATTTATCCAATAACAAAATTGGCGAATCCACTGGGGATAATCCCTTTTTCATTGTGGCTTTTTGTGTTTTTCTGTGGCCATTTGCTCTGGTTTCATTTTCCCCCTGTCCTATCAGTCTCTGAGTCTTCAGGATATCCTGATAGAACTTCTGAGTCCAAAAGCCTTTGTCAATTTTGCTTCAATTTTTAAATTTTTGATTATGTTCAGGAATTCTCACACTGCACTTCATTGCAGCCTGCGAGAATTGGTAAGGTTCACACCCTGTCTATAGGTTTCAGTGCGAGTTTCTCGCACCCTGCTCAAGGGTCTGTTGGAAATATGGCTATAGCAGAGATGACGCAGACTGTCAAGGTTGTCATTGATGGCAATCTGTTGGTTATGGAGCACGCACAAGAGAACCTGTTGGTTATGGAGCACGCACAAGAGAACTGGCAGAAGAAGCTAGATGATGACAGAGAAATATCCAAGTGGGGATGTTGAGATTGGGTTCCACTTAGTGAATTGTTCTACAAGAGGAGACCCATTGCGTTAGGTTATTCAAGAAAAAAAAGGAATAAACCCATTCAAATGTTTGAAGGAAAGATCCATTCGATTCAAGCGCCCCCATTGAAATAGAAACAGAGGCAATGGCGAAGATAGATGAGACCCAATTGGCATTCCAGTTCAGCCTTCACCCATGGGGATCCTTGTTGATAAAACCAAGAAGGATACGTCTATTGCCCGTTGGCTCTCCCTTAGCCACGACCATGACTAGCAGTAGCATCAAGAAACCATTAAAAAGCTGCCTTGGGTTACCAATCGATTTTTCAAGAAACGCACAAACGATGCCATTCACAATGCGATTGGTGTGGCCAGCGTCAAATGGATATAATGCACAACCAACGGAGCTTAACATTGCAAGGCCAGTGATCAGTTTTATCCCTGGGTCTAATGCAAACCCAAGAAGGGTAGGATATTCTGATTTAGGAAGAGGATGGTCTAAATCTAGGGTTTTGAAGGGGTCCTTCATCTGCATTGACAAGTCTGGAAGATTTTGCCAGTTGGGTTTCTCTAATCACTCTGGACGGTGGCAGGACTTTCATTCTAAAATTAGACTGTCTGTTAAGACAGAAAGAACAGAGCGTTGCATGATGTGGCATGTGTAGAGGAGGCATGCAAAGAGCCAGTTCAGAAAATCAGGGAGAATGTTGGCATGCGAAAAGCAGAAGAAAGAATGAAAAAAGGGAAACTGCAGTTGGAGTTGAGAAAAGCAAGGAAAATCTCTGCATGTGCAAAAACAATATAATACGCTGAAACAAAGATTGGAGGCTACGGTTGAAGTGAGAGAGAGAGAGAGCTTTGAAGGTGAGAAAAGGAAGAGGAGAATCTGTGTGACATGAGAAGAAGCTGAGAATGGGCTGCAGAGGACAATGAAGCAGAGCAGCAGATCAGAGATAGTGAAGAATGCAGAGTAGATCAGCAGAAAGGGTAAGCAAGCTATATCAGAATGAACAAGTTGATTTGAGCAATATTTAGTTTGGCAAATAAGTGTGGTAGGGTGGTGTTAGGTAGATTTATGT